>PVJH01002521.1:0-166474 GCA_004026705.1 Nesogale talazaci | reverse complement strand
ACCGATAGCTAGCCTCACATATTGGCATTTCCTGCCTGTCCCCAGTATCTCCTGATTCTATTGCCTTTGATTTTAGGCAATGGAATGGGAAGAAAAGCACATTGAGGGGTTTCTCCTTCCTGTGTACCCTTTCCCTGACTCTTCTCTTTCATAACCTAAAACATTTCCCGTCATGATCATTTCTTCTGGCCCCAATCATTCAAAACTTCACCATGTTATAAATTCTGTCATCTAATCACTATTGAGACCATTTCTAGTGGGCAGAACTTCCCACCAAGATTCCTTTATGGACTTTCTGGCCTCACTATGTTATTCCAAAGCAAATAGATACGGTTGATGAGACTTACTCGAGCACATATCTGTCTACCGATAACAGAGCAGAAAGGGTAAGTGGATTTCAAAACACTTTTCAAAACCTATGGACTAGAAAAAGAATTTATTCAGATCATCAATTTCCTAACCATCCTCCCTTCTTCCTTTGCTGCCTGTTTCACCCGTGGGTCTGGGCAAGGGAAATCATTCTTGCTGCATTCATTGTCTGCCCAAAGAATCACGTTTCCAATGAAACCTCTTTTCCTATGCTCTTGGCACCATCGTCAAGGGTGAAAGTCCTACTCATTTTATGAGTTCAGCTCAAAAGGCACCTGACCGTGACTTGATTTCTCCCATCTTTCCTAAACCATGTGCCATGTAACTTCACAAGGTGTTCTGCCATTCTGAGTCATTCTGTAGTTCTGGGGTACCCAACTCTTCCTCTCCAAATGGGCCCTCCAGGAAGCTGCCACCATCATTGCCCCCTTTTCAGATCTAAGACAATGTTTGTCACATGGTAGATGCCAAAGATAGTGGACTAAGTAAAAACTTGATTTCAAGCTTGACTTTCCAAAAGCCAAAGTCACTGCCATCAAGTCTATGCTAACTCATAGTGAACCCCTAAGAGCAGTCTCTGAGACTGTAACTTCCCCCCTCAGAGCAGTCGATCGCTCTTTATTCTTCTTATACATTTACAAGACACTTTCATCTGTTTCGGGAAACCTGCCTGCCCAGGGCCTTTCATTTCCTCGGTAAACATGAAGCTCTGTGTGTGAGGACTGTGATCCACTAGTGCAGTGACTCTCAACCTTCCTAATGCCATGGCTCTTTAATACACCTTTTCATATTGTGGTGACACCACTCACCCCTCCAAACCATAAAATTATTTTTTGTTGCTACTTCATAACGGTCATTGTGCTACTGTTGTGACTTGGGTGACCCCTATGAAAGGGTCATTTGGCCCCCACAGGGGTCATGATCCGAAAGTTGAGAACTGCTGCTGTATTTGGAATTTGGGATGGAGGACGAGAGAGTGCTGTGTCTAAGGGGGCCCAGGGAGTGATAGACTGGGCTAGCATTTGAAACTAGACCTCTCAATTCTGGGCTCAGGATCCCTTTTCTCATGGACTCAAGTGGCCAAATTTCAATTTTTGAATTAAATATAAACTCTGTAGCATTCAGGGGAGTCAGAGCTCAAGAACCCAAACGCCAGTAGATGGCCACTGTACCTCACATGAAGGAAAAGCCCTGTGTTGCCATGGCAGTTGATGGTGTACATATGCAATGGTTCACTTCACCCAGAGAGTCCTACTAGCAGACCATCACAAATGCACTGACTGGAGGAGGGAAGTTGTCAGCCCACACCTGGTTTCTTTCTGGTTACCTTTCAGGTATTTAATTGCTCTTTCTAGCTAAAGAGGTAACAAAACTAGAGAAGTTCGCACAGCTCTTTACCATCTGAAGGGTAGGTGATGGCTACTCTTATTTTACAAAGAAATCAGACTCTCGAAGTGAAGGTCATAACCTCCAGTCATACAGTTAGAGAACAGCACCATTGCGACTTGAACCCAAAGGTGTCTGTAAGTTGTGTGCTGTCTATCCACCGACAAAGGAACAGTTCCTAATATTCTTGTCCATAAGGAAATCAAGATCATTGTACGGTTGTCTGAAAGGCACATGTCAACTCTTCTCTGTTTTCTTTCCCCTCACTTTCCCTCTTGAAATCAATGGGAAGTTGATGTCAACAGCTTACTCCCTTGTTCAACCAGTATGACCTTACCTGCCTGCAGAAAGTGAAGGCAGGAAGCCAATAATCAGGTATGTGTGACCAAACTATGGTCTGACCTCCCACATATAGATGAATGGAAGTAAGTTATTCTGTATTTTTAAGGATGTTTTGGTAGGAGATTAAATGAAATAATTTCAGTAAGATATTTGGTGCCTCACACATAGTAAATGTTCAATAGTGTAGATGAAGAGGGTCATATTGCTGATGCATTTATAAGAATATACTAAAAAAAGAATATGCTAACTTATGGCTTTTAATAATAAAATCCGCAGGAAAAGTTTTTCTGTGAAAAATTATATCAACCAGCATTCCCCTTTTTCAGAGAACTGGCAATTTTAAAATTGATGCTTTCAAAATAAATTGATATGCTGTTATAGCCTGGTTTGGAGGTGAATGGTATAGGGAAATAGGAATCTTTGTCAGTGGATTCATATATTCAATGTATATACATTGGGCTTTGTGTTAGAAATTGAGATGCAAACATGAATAGAACTTTACAAAGCACCCTTACTTTCAAATAGAAAATATTGGCCTGGGGCAATAAGGAAGATTTCTTAAGCACTGATATCCCAAGCACTCTTCCACGAACATCATCTATTTCAAACCATTTAACACACAGCAGCCCCCCGGGTAGGACTATCATTATCCCCATTTTGCAGAGGAAGAAACAAAGACACAAATGAAGCCACTTACTGCTAGCAAGTGGGACTTCTATCCAGATCAGGAGCCTCTGACTTTGTGCTACACAGCCTTGAAACCACTCACTGTCCATTCTGACTCATATCTTCCCTATTGGATAGAGTAGAACTACAGCTGGGCGGTCCCAAAACTGTAACGCTATATGGGAGTAGAAAGCCTTGCCTTTCTCCCAGTTTGTGGGCTCAAACTGCCCACCTTCCAGTTAGCAGCTCAGCGTGTACCTTGTTTTAAAGATACTAGTTTTTGCAAAGAGTGGCATGTGTGTGACACGGAGGAATGGTGCTTTAGGTCAATAGAGGTGGTTTCTCTCTAGGTCCTGAGAGAAGAGAGAAGAATATCTTAATTTCGACCCTAACACAGGACACCTGACAAAGAAGATATCACAGGACAAGCCTTAAAAATATTCCAAGTGGGGCTGAGCCCCGGTGGTGCAGTGATTGAGTGCAGGACTGTGTCCCACTGACTTGGTGGTTCAAATCCAGCAGCAGCTCTCTAGGAGCAAGACTGGGTCTCCCACTCCCACCAGAGGGCAGGGACGCACCCCCCCCCCCCCCCCCCCAAAAAAAAAGAATATTCCAAGTGATAAGTAAGGAGAACAGGGGAAAAGAGGAGGGATCAAAACATTTCCAAAGGAGGTTAGCACATCTAAAAATATTCAAATTTTCCAAATTCCCTTGGAAAAACTTTAACAAAGATTTTAGCTTCACCTAGGGTCAGTTAGTCCTCTACCAGAATGGAGTCAGGAATTCCTCTTTCAAGGAATTAGGGATCCCTCCATCCATCTAACTGACTCCTTGGAATGTTGAAGACTCTTTGAATCCAGTGATCTAACCAGTGCCCAGGGCTCAAAGATAACAAACATGCACAGAACGGATGAATAATATGCCTCCTCCTCCCCTGGGCAGGATATAGAAACCAAGTAGGGGCAGGAGTCTGAAGAGACATTATGCGGTAAAGGTAGCCATTTGTGGTGGTAGGTGCAGGGAAGAAGTGGAAATTTTTACAGGACCTCCAGAGGGTGACCAGCACTTTTCCTGGCCCCAAATAGGACCAACTGTTTTACTTTCTTGCCTTTCTTCCAAAGCTTCTAATATAGATGCATATTTAATGTTATACTGAAGGGTAGGGAAAAAGTGAAAGAAAAGCAAACCTCTGCTTGCTTCCTCCAGAGCACGCTCCACCCCCCACCCCAGTCTTTTCCCAGCCCCAGGTGGAGTTTCATTTTTAAATGCAGAAGGGATAAAAACAAAGCCATTCGGAGGAGGAGATGCTGCTCATAAATCTTCAAGCCCTCAAAGGACTCCTGGAAGACACATCTACATTTCAAAGTATAGCTAGAGTGAGACTCCTGGAATGCCCGTAAGAAGCCCTCTGTTAAGAAGTATAGGATGGAGTCTGGATTATTGGAAGCAGGAGGGTTCATCTTAGAGAGGAAAAAAAGGGAAATGGGGCTGAGCCCCGGTGGTGTAGTGGTTGTTCGCGGAACTGCGGCCCACTGGGACGGAAGTTCAATTCCAGCAGTGGGTCTGGGCCTCCTACTCCCACCACCGGAGAGCAGTGATGCCCCAAAAACCAAAAAAAAAAAAAAAAGGGAAATGGATACCTGGTTCAAAATACACTTTGGTCTGTCTACTCCCGGGGGTCACGTTAGTGGACCTCTACTCGTTGAGGACAGGAGCCCCCCTGGGAGCAGCGGTTTAAGGGTTTGGTCTTTATACAAAGACTGCTGGTGACACCTGAAAACCACTCCATGGGAGAAAGGCGTGACAGTCTGCTTCCACAAAAACCTGCCACCTGGGGAATCCCGTGAGGCTGCTAGTCTGTCTGTCCTCTGGGCTCATTATGGGCTGCATTGTGTTCAACAGCAAGGAGTGTGGTTTGATTTTGATGATGCTTAGAAAACCTTAAGTAGAAAACCCCTCTGACCAAGCTGAACCCTACCCCCCACCCTACCCCCTCCCCGTGCACGCGCGCGCACGCGCACGTACACACACACACACACACACACACTTTGTATTTCCAAAAATGGGTTATCGCACATAACTACCTTCCCATCTGCCTTTGGGAAGACTCCTTGGATGTTCATCTGTAAGAAAGTCAGATATAGACCCTCCAAATTCCCATTTTTGGCTCCTGCTCCCACGGCTCTGTCAGAAAGTGCTTCTGAACCAATCGTTGGACTAGCTTCTCACCTGTCCTCAGATCCCTGAGCTGTGGCTCCCACTCTGCCTAAGCCAACAAATCCTCCACAAAAGTCTCCCCAGCAGAGTAGACAGGCTTCCGGGGAATTCCGTCCCTGATCTCC
This sequence comes from Nesogale talazaci, assembly GCA_004026705.1. NCBI lineage: Eukaryota > Metazoa > Chordata > Mammalia > Afrosoricida > Tenrecidae > Nesogale > Nesogale talazaci. The sequence continues at coordinate 161,369 of PVJH01002521.1, read as the reverse complement.
CATCCAATCACACCACCCTTTCAGCCCACTTCACTGCTCCTGTTTCTGTCTAGCCTTGCTCTCTCTTGCTTCAGTAAAAGTCCTTCCTTCCTGACTCTTGAGACACTTGATACCTTCAGACCATTCTCCCTATTACAATAACTCGAGCTATTGCAGCAACTCTTCTTCTGCTGCTGCAGCAATAGCTCCCACCACCACTGCCCTGTGTAGGAGCCTTTCTTCCTGAAGAAAGCCACTCTCTATTGGAACCTGCAGGAGCCCCAGTGGCACTGTGACGTAAATATTGCCCTGCTAATGCTAACGTTGGTGGTTCAACTCAGCAGCCTTTCAGCGGGAGAAAGGTAAGACTCTGTACTGAGGCAGATGTAAAGCCTTGGAAACCCTGGTGAAGGTCACTGTAGGTTGGAATAGACTCTATGGCAGTAGGTTTGGTTATTTAAAGCTGCTTTTGATTTTTCAGCACCCACCCTCCCAGCCAAAGGCTTCAGCAGATGCCAGCCCAGGTAAGCAAGCCAACGCCCTGCCAATGGGTTCCTCCTGACTCACGGCTACCCTACAGGAGGTGATAAGACCACCCCATGCATTTCTGAGACGACCTCTCTATGGGAGTAGAAAGCCTCATCTTTCTTCCATAGGACAGCCAGTGGTTTCAAACAGCTGACCAAGCAGTAGGCCAAAGTGTAACCTACTGCACCACAAGAGCAAGCCCCCCACCCCATCCCCCTTTCAACCCAGAAGAAACAGATCTCCAGAGTGACGCGGTACATGGTGACATGGCTGTGTTCCACAAGAGATAACCTCAGAGTATCTCTTTTTTTTTTTTTGGGGGGGGGTGTGCAGCACGGCCTCTGGTGGTCATGGGAACTACACAGTGCTGCTCCTGAGAGTCGCTGCATTTGAACTGTCGAGCCCGCGAGTCGCAGTCTCGCACTCCACCACTTACACCACCGGGCCTCAGCCCCGCAGAGTATCTCTTATGAGTAGAGTGCTTGCTTCTGCTTCCCAGCAGACAGATAGCTCTCCACAGAAATACAGTTCAGCTACAAATTAAGTCACCTTGACTATAAAATCTTTGTTTTCTTATTTATTTCTTTATTTCTAGCATTTTTCAACTGCGATCCATATGTATTATACACCCCTCCCTCTCCACCAGCCAGATTCTGTTTGATTCTAGGATTTATTTTCATTCAACTCTAATAGTCTGCCTGTCACCAAAAATCGTGACTTAAGAAATATCGATTTGAAGGCACCTAGCCTCTCTATCTTCTCTGCCAGGCCACCCTTCCACTGAACTGTGATTCTCTCTCCAAGGGTATTTATTCAAAATGCAGGTTTCTAAGCCTAGAACCAGTTCATCAAGTCCAAGGCCATGGAGCATTTTTCTCTACCAAAATCCAGCAGGCTCTTCATCGCTCTGCATGCTTGACTCTGGTCCCCTGAATGGAGACTGCGCAGTGGAATCTATTGGCGTCTTCAAGAGTTGCCTTGCTCTTCAGTCACACACACACACACACACACACACACACACACACCTACTCTCTATACACAGGCACCCATGTTTTAACACAGCAAAGAGAAAGGAGAACAAACAAGCAGTCTGGAAGTTCTCCCTGACACTGACAAGAACGTGCTGGAATATCATTAGGAGAGAAGTGGGCAGCAAGCAGGTATCCACTTTCACTCAGCTCACCCACTGGAAAACAGTGGGATGACAAACCCAGTTCAAAAACATGATCAGAAGCAAGAATTATAGCTAGTGCAGGGAGGGGAAAAGAGGAGAGGAAGAAGAGGAATGCCAAAATAGAATGGATAAGCTACCTGCCAAACTGATTAGTATTCTACAAGGTAATGAAACCATAACTTTGGGGACTGTCTTCTCTAATAAAACATAGGTTCATAGCCTCCTGCTTTCACAGTTTTGCAGAATATATGTGTCCTGATCCATATTCAAGTAATGAAACATTCAAGCATCAAGTGATGAGAGTGATGAAATGTTTGTGTCCTGACAAACTATAGACAATATCAAAAAGAAGGGAAGAACTAGAACACTTCATTGTGCTAATGAGGAACTAACATATGGGCCAAGAGGTCCTCATATGCACAAGGAAAGAGAACTCTGTGTATTTTCAATCCCAGAAAGCTGTGTCAGACTTGGATCCTTTCCCTATACTTATTCAATCTGTATGCTTAGGAAATAATTGGAAAAGCTGGACTACATAAAAAAGGAGACATCGGGATTAGAGGAAAGTGTATGCATCACTTGCCATTAGCAGAGGAAATAATTTCGCTTGCTGGAAGTGAGGAGGACTTGAAGTACTTGCTGATAAAGATCAAAAACTTCAGAACCTTACTTCAGTACGGATTACAAGTAAATGTCAGGAAAGCCAGAACCTTCATAATTGGACCAATTGAGACAACACGGAGAAAAGTCGTTAAAATTTCAACTTGCTAAGTTTGCCAATCAATGCTCATAGAAGCAGGACTCAGGATCAAATGGCTCACTGCATTCACAGATCTCTTTAAAAACTTTAAAGTGGGGCTGAGCCCCGGTGGCGTAGTGGTTGTGCGCGGGACTGCGGCCCACTGGGACGGAGGTTCAATTCCAGCAGTGGGGCTGGGCCTCCTGCTCCCACCACCAGGGCAGTGATGCCTAAAAAAAAAAAAAAATAAAAAAAAATAAAAAAAAATAAAAAAAAAAACTTTAAAGTGTAAACAAAAAGTGTCTCTTTGAGACCAAGGTATACCTGACTCTAGTCATCGTATTTTAAGTCATCTTCTATGGATGTGGAAGTTGAGCAGTGATTAAGGATCATTGAATAAGAATTCATGCTTTTGAATTTGTGGCATTAGGGAGGAATATTGGCAATATCTCGGCCTGCCACGTGAACAAACAAATCTGTCTTGGAAGAAGTATAGCCAGAATGCTACCTAAAGAGCTTTGGGTGTGTTATCAGGAGAGCTCAGTCCTTGGAAAATGATGTCATCTTTGTATAGCAGCGCATCATGGTAAAGGAGGGAGTCATTCAGGGCACAGACCTTTTGTGAGGGTGGCACGTGACCGGTTCTGTTTCATTTTGTGGTCCCCAGGGCCACTATGAGTCAGAGCAACCAACAACCACCACAATCCATGTACTCCCCAAATGAGCACTTCACACCTGCCAGCAGCTTCTAGAGGGAAAGAGATGACAGAATGGTTTCATAAAGATCGATAGTCTCGAACACCCTGTGCCTGGTTGTGGTGAATTGGAGTTCACCTGGGGGCAGGTGGTTTGCGTTGGGGCTAAAGCACTGGGCGAGGAGCCCAGGTGGCACAGTGGTTAAGCCTTGGGTGAAGTCTGCTAATCACAAGGTCGGGGCCTCAAAGCCAGCAGTCCCTCTGTGGAGAAAAGATGCAGTCTTTTTCCCTAAAGGTTAAACTCTTGAGAATTCTATGGGGCAATTGTGCTTTGTCATGTTGGGTCACTGGGAATGAAAATCAACTCAGAATCAATGGGTTTGGGTCAGAGTTTTGTTTTGCTTTTGATCAGTTGTGCAAATTTGCATTTCCTTAAAGAGTCAGGTGATGTTTAAGGGGGATTTTCAGTAACTGTCTTTAGCTTCACATGAAGAAAAAAATCACCGTATCTTCATTCTCTCTTATTCACTGTTTTGGGTGGGTTTCTTTTGTTTGTTTTTCCTTAACAGTTTAGTATATTTATCTTTACTTTTTCATACTTGGACATCGATATTCAGAAGAGTGACATCTTGTAGCCAGTGGGCAAACCATAAGAAGTGCAAAAGCCACATTGTCCTCAGATTTGTCTGAACCTAGGACTCCCCGTTTCTTCCACTAGTATACAATCAGGCACATAAAAGGTATTCAATAGATATTTATCAATCGATTAATGCAAGAAGAGCTCTGCAGATGTAGTCACTTGGGATCATTCATCTCCATCACCCAATCTATTTAAGCATCTGCTGGCAGCCACACAGAAATAAGGAATCGCCATGGTTAGAAGGATGGCCGTTCTGACATTTTAGAGAGGCAAGCCTCAGGCACAACACTGTCTTCACTGTGAGCAATATGCAGCATCTTAGCTCTGCAACACTTCTTCCCAGATCATGAGTCACTAAACTGGACCGGAGCACTTACTGGGTACCAGGAATCCTGGTTCCACTGATACTATCAGCATTTTAAAATACTCTAAAGTCAAAATGCAAACTAATTGGCATTGAATAGATTCCAACCCACAGCCATCTATAGTACAAGATAGAAAGGCCCCTGTAAGTTTCTGAGGTTATAAATCTTTACAGGAGCAGAAAATCTCATTTTTTCCCGAGGAGCAGCTGGTGGTTTTAAGCTGCTGATCTTGAGAGGAGCAGCCTAACTTGTCACCCACTAAGCCAAAAGGTCCCCCTTAAGATACTTTAAGGCATATAAAAATAATATTTTGTTTGAGTATAAAGATATTATGTCAGTGGATCAGAAAGAGCCTCCTGATAGGGAAGGCTGTAACATGCTTAAAGGCTGAGAATTATTCTTGTCGTTAGAAGTGCATGTTCACTTCCTTCCTTCTAATAATTCCCAACCTTGTTGACAATTGTGATGAAAGGTGATATTTCAGTCCTTTGGCAATGAAAGAAAAACAATATAATTTTTCAATACAGATCAGAAACCTCTGTAACGCTTTTTTATTTGTAAAGGGCTAAATAATTTTGCTGTAAGCCATATCACTTTTCTTTCCTATATCACTTCAAAAAATCCATTATTTCTTTAGTGAACAAAATCTAATTCCCATGCCGATTTGTGATGCTGCAGTACTACTTACAGACAGCAGAGGTCACTATTCACAGGTAGACTAGCATTTTAATAAATGCAAAAGGGCTAGAAGAGGAAGCAACTCCACCTAAATTTTGTACTCTGCGGTCATTTTGTAAAATAGAAAATAATACCCTGCACTTATTAGAATTCCAATAGTTTATTCCTTTCCCTAAACCTATACTGGGAAGTTAGGGATCAAGAAAGCAGTATTTACCTGTATTCCACAGAAATGAAAGGAATTGGCATACAAACACACTTATCACCAGTTGTCCAGTTAACAATACCTTAGTAATCAACAGATCGGTTTCTTTTAAAGGTGCAAAAAAATTATTCCTCTGCTAGTGATCACAGAGACATGAAAACCAGAATCACATGGCATGACAGTAAGCAGGTGTTCTGAAATATGACCCCTTACTCTGATACCAGACTCTGAAGGTCTTTCAGGTCTCCTACATTTTTTAGAGTCCCACCGGGCCCCCACTCAAATGGTTGGAGAATTCAGTCCACCCAGCAGTGCCTCAGAACAAAGTCTTGGCAAGCTGCTCCTTAAAAAAAAAAAAAAAAAAAAAAGACATCAATGACAGTTGATGAGGCCCCAAACCTGGTTCTCCAGCTTTTGTTTCATGAAAATCACCTGGAGGTCTTGTCAAACCACGGGTTTTTGGCTTTTCTTCCACTTTGTAACCCAGCAGATCAAGCTCAGTAATTTGTAGCTAACACTTGGTTCTCAAGTGCTGATGCTATTGGCGATCAGAGACCACACAAGCCCAAATCACACATGGCTACCACCACCAAACACCTCAGGGGACCCAGTGATGCTGCCAGCTATGAGTTGGGCTGCAAACTACAAGGTGAGCAGTTTGAACCCACCGGCTGCTCTGCAAGCAGAAGATGAGGCTCTCTGCTCCTATAAAGGCTACAGTATCAGAAATTCAACGGCCAAGTTACATGTGTATATGTGTGTGTATACGCATGTATATACACACACACTTTATGAGCTGGAATTATTTTGATGGCAGTGAGTGGGTAAGTGACAAACGCTATGTCCTAACAGGGGGGACATCTATGTATTTCTAAGGACCAGAAAGCCACATTCTGCTTGGCTGGAACTCCATAGTATTGTTATTCAGCTCCTATTTTAATCAGGGCCATCCGCCAACCCTTTGTTTTTCCTTCTGCCCTCATCTCAGTGCTGTTCAATGTTTTACTGGTTATGTCACTGTCTCCTATCAACCTTGTCAAGTCCCTCACTGTCCGTGCTGAATTCTTTATCTACATTCCAACAGCTTCATAACAGAGCTAAAATTTCCAGAAATCAGGCCACGAAAGACAGTGCTCAGAGGAGAAGGCTTTTGTTGTTGTTATTGAGGACCTACAGAAAAGACCGTGATGAGCATCAGCCAGGACTTTGGAGTTGAAGGTGCACATCCTTTGGGCTGAGGTCCTCTCCAATCGCTGGCAGGCAGGCCACATCTTGACTGGGTACGATACAGGATACTGTAGCACGACATAAATGTCCATGCTAATAGAGAGAACTATCAGCAGTTAAAAATATGGAGGGTGAGAATAATGCAAATGCCACAGTGAAATATCAGTGACTCATGAATTTATCTCCCAGGCCCCTGGGAATAGAGACTAGTGCCTTTATCGTTACAGGGATTGAGTCCGACCAATTCAGGTGAATAACCACAGGGCAACAAAAGGGTCCCTCAGAGTCCTAGTGAAAGAATCCATCTCATTTCTCGGGGCTGTGAGTGCACAAAAATAAGAAATGACAATGGAAATCACACTGCAATCTTCACTCTGGGCTAGGTTACAATGAAGACTATAATAATCCATAATAAATATGCAGCAAACCAAGCCTGTTAAAGGAGCCGCTCCTCCGGCAGACACACAGTACACATCCATCATGGAGAGCACGGCAGGCCCCCGCTCCTCATTCCAGGAGCAACATCGCCAGCCAGTAATCACAGGCAGGGCATTTCCTGTGCACCAAAGAAAGGAAGGAAAAGTACCTGTAACAATACAAGTCCAAATGGACATTCTTTGTGTATGCAAAAATGTCCTGTTATTAACCCTGTCGCCCTTGCCTTTAGAGATGAATATTTATAAAGAAGCCCCTGGAATAGCAGCTTCATTGTGGCATCAGGCTTGCCATCAAACAGAGATTTGGGCTCAAAGGGCCAAGACTCCAAAATGAGGTTAGGGTCTCCGGGGCTATAATGGCAGAGAAGCAAGACAGTTTTCCAACTATAACTTCAACACAGTCTTTTAAAAATAACGTTTATTAATTCATTCCACATACAGACTTCTCCAGGCAGAAAGAATTTGCATTTTAACTAATTCACTCGGTGATAAATATCAAAAGTGGGAAGCGTGTGTCCCCATTAGTGATGAAAAAGCCGGGGGAACATCCTGTCCACTGGACTTGGGGGTGGTGCACCGTCTCGAGGCTGGAATGGCTGAGTCTTGTCAGAGCTCGCTGCAAAGCACAGACCATATGGTGTCCTCCAAGGATCCGTCACCATTTTTCAAAATATGGGAGTCAGTTGGTCACTCCGGTTTCTCTGTGGGATCATTCAAACAGCTGATCCCGTACAACTTGAGGTGGGCAAGCTCTTCTCTGACTTTGAATCCTACTGCCATGCCTTGAAAGATGACGGCATTGAGTCTACTGTTCTTTACTTGAACACACACACACACACACACACACACACACACACACGCACACACGCCCCAACCACCATTGGCATTCAGTTGACTTGAGTCAAGATGAGCGAGTGCACGTGTGTCAGGGCAGAACTCAAGAGGACTTTCAGAAGTGGCTCACCATCCATGCCTTTGAAGGGCGTCGAGCTTCAGCCTTTTTCATGTAGCAGCTGACTGACTGTTAACCATTTGCACCCTGCAAGGTCTCTAATCATCATGACTACCTTTGAGATTAAAAAAAAAAGAATCATTTATTTAGTTCATTATCAAGTGAATTTACATTCTTAGAGAATCAAACTGTAACTTTCATCAGATGGCATCTTAAACAAAAACAAATAGTGAATTTATCTTCATTTTGCTGGTGCTAGGAGGCTTTGGGAATGGCATCCATCGGAGACTGGCCCTGCTTTGAGGAGGATACAGAGGTCTTGTAAAAGATAGATCTATTTAAGCTTTTTTAGTTAAAATTTTGTAATCCAATTTATTGAATGCTATTATCCTCTGATCTACTTTTTGTTTTGATTTGATCAGAACAGGAAGATAGGCACTGTAATTTCACTAAGTCTGACACTCTGGACATTTAACATGGTGCAAGGTCATGGACATCAGACTCCTTTGAGTTCTTATCTTCCATGGTTCACAGATCTCATCTCTTCTTTGATCAACAGGGTAGCTCCAAATTGAATGTGTGTTTCATTTTCCCCCCTCCTTCCCCTTACCATGGCCAACTATTTGATTCTGAACCAAGAGATTAATGAAATCATGGCTACAGTGAAAAAGTATCTAGTGAACCAGAGAATGATAAATGAGTAAATAATTTTCAAAGAAAAAATCCTAAAGGGAGAAAAAAATAAACCTAAGAAAGGTGAATATGAATATGGACCAGATGATCAAACTTTGGTGGTATTACATACATTTATGAACTAAGACAGGCACACACACACGCACACACACACACACACACACACAATCTTTCAGAGAAAAAAGTCTTCACAGTGCCCGGTGGATATGATTTTCAGGTTTCATATTTAATTGCAATTAAAGCACTCGAATACATTCCAGGTTACACTCCAGAAGAATCTGAGTTGAGTTGGGCTTTGTCAAGACAGCAGAATTCCATAATGAATCAGTTTTTTGACCCTTTTTGTTACAGACCAGAACTATCCAGCAGGATGCAGCAGATCACTCATCCTTTCTTCTGTGGCATTGCTGGGTGACTTTGAATGGATAATCTTCAAATTAGAAGTAGAACATCCTTCATTGCCACTACCTTTGAGCACTAAAGTGTGCCTGACTCAAGCCATCGTTTTCCAAATGCCTCATAAGCACATGAAAGTTGAATAAGGAAGAGCAAAGACAACTTGAAGCATGTGAATGATGGTGCTGGCAAAGAGTATTGAAAGGATCGTGGTCTGCCAGAAGAACTGACAAATCGCTCTTGGAAGAAATGCAACCAGAATGTTCCTTATAGCAGGAGTGGTGAGACTTCATTTCATGTACTTGGGATAGGTGGTCAGGAGAGACCATTCCCTGGAGAACATCATGTAGGGGAGGGCCAGTGGACAACGGGGCTAGCCCTCAACAAGATGGACTGACAGTGGCTGCAACAATGAGCTCAAACATCACAGAAATTGTGAGGATGGTGAGAGGCTGGTCAGCCTTTTAATCTGCCATGTAGAGGGTTGTTGTACGTCAGAACTGACTCCGTGGCATCTAACAACAAGAGGAACTTCAGAAAAAAATAATATGAAAAAAAATGTTACCAGCAAGTTAATCCCTGCTCATGACACATCCAAGGTGAGCAGTCGAACTGTGTTCCCCTGAATTCTCATGGCTGTGAGCATGTGGGAGCAGGTCCTCGGGTCTTTCTTCTCTCAGAAGCTTGAAATCTCCAGCTTATCAATTAGTAGGTCAGTGTTTAACTGTGTGGGTCACCCAGGGACTCTTCAGAATGAATACTGACCCCCCTTTTCCTACAACACTGGTTGAAGCCCATTAAATGTGTTAAATAAAAAAAGAAATGATGTGATACAGTGTGATACCAAAGTGGAAAGCATGACATGTTTCTTCCTTATCCAGCTACCTCATAAAGGCACCCATTGGCCAAGTGCTCTTTCCCTTCCAGTGGTTCAATACATGTCTTGGCATGACCTGTCAGAAGACCCAGTTTACCAATAGGATTTCTCATGGTTTCATACAACATTCCCTAGTTCCTAGCTGCCCTGCTGGGTAGACAAGAGAAACAAATTCATAGACACACCTTTGTGTATATAAAAGAGCTTTGTATACAAGAGCAGCTAAACAATGAGTGTTCAGATCAAGTCAATTAAATGTGATATTAGCCCATATGTCCAATACCAATCTATATAGTCCTCTTCAAACTCAGGAGACACATGCAAAGACATCCAAATGCAGGAAGATCATAGACCAGTGGGTGCAAAGTCTTGTGGATCCAGTGGAATAGAAGCATCTCAGCTTGGGCAGGGGTCTCTGCATGGCTCCTCCGGTTCCCAGGGTATAGGATCTATCAGCATAGCACCATGTGTCTTGTCAGTAGAGCATCTCTCAGGGAGTAATCTGAGAGAGAGAAGTGTCTTCTGCCTCTAAGGAGGAAATACAGGAGTTCCCAGAATTGTCAGAAGGTCAGCCCAATACAGAGACCGCATTGGTTATATCTTGATTGACAGGCCAGACTTCAACCCTTCACTCCTAATCCTCTCGAATTGACACCAGATTATGTAACTATCACACCTGTTTAATTAAGGGGAAGGGAAAAACAAAAGAGTGGGGGCTGTATCCTGTTTGTTCTCTCCTCACTTGTCCAGAACAACCTTTTCAGGGACTGGTGGCAGCTAAATCACCACTCTGTACCCCCCCCTCAACCCCGCCAGTTCCCTCACAAGATTCTCCTCAGAGAAGTGAAAGGGATGCCTGCTACAGATGAAAAGTGGCAAATGTTTACTTGGAAAGGGTGCAAAGATAGGAAAGAAGAGATTAAAAGATTAAACAGAAATGAAGGTAATAGGGTGCAGTAACCTTGAAATACCTGTTATGACTCACACTCAAAACTCAAACTCAAAACTCACACTCAAAAAAAAAAAGTCACACTGAAAACTCACAATGCTAGAGGGCACAGTAGAACTTCCCAGTGGGTTTCTGAGATTGTGACTCTTTTTAAGAATAGACTCTGCCCTGCAATTCAGGACAGATGATGGACCAGTGGTGGGTGTGGTGATACTGGGAGGGCAGAGGGAGTGTGGCGAGGAAGGGGGTAACCAATTGCAGGGATCTACATATGATCTCTCTGGAATACAGACAGTGGGAAAGTGGGTGAAGGGACACAGTGGACTGAGTACGATATGAAAAGTAATAATAATGTGTAACTTCTTAAGGGTTCGTGGGGAAGGGGAAGGAAGGAGAAAGGGGAAATATGGGGAGCTGATACTGGGGGCCTAAGTGGAGGGAGGATGTTTCGAGGGTGATGATGGCAACAGGTGTGCAAATGTGGCATGTATACAATTGACGTGTGTGTTGATCATGATGGGAGTTTATGGGCCCCCAATGGAATGATTTTTAAAAAATGTGGGGGAAAGAGGAGCTTAAACCAAGGGCTCAGGTAGAAAATATTTGGAAATGAAGATGACAACATGCGTACAAATGTGCTTGATACAAAGGATGCATTGAATGCTATAAGAGCTATAAGAGTCCCCCATAAAATTATTTGGGGGAAAAAAAGAATAGAAAGACTCATCTTCCTCCAAAAGAGCAGTGACAGAGTAGACTGTGTTCAGATATTTGTCCATGCTTGCTCCCTTTGGATACAAATCCCCCAACAGAAATGAAGACAAAACTATTGCTATCAATTTCAACTTATGGTAACCCCACATGCTTCCGAATATGGCTATGACCTCTGGAAGTAGATCACTGGGTCTTTTTCAAATTAGCTTAGCAGCTTAGAATCAATGACTTTGCAATTGGTTAGTGCCCCAACATGTAACACACTGTACTACTAGTGTTTCAAAATACCCTACAAATGACTGAGTGAGACCATTTTGTCTGTATGTATCTCCTCCTTTCTTGATGATTTAGGCTATGAAAATATGAGGAAGATTCTGATGGAATAATAGGATAAATTCCAATGTAAGTGATGGTTAGCAGAATGAATTTTTATTATGAAAATTTTAAATTTAAAAAATATAATAACAATTTGTAAATTAGTAGGGGTTCATGGGGGAGGGAGAGTGGGGAGAAAATGGAAATTTGGGTAGTTGATACCGGGGGCCTAAGTAGAAGGGTGATGGCAACAAATGTGCAGATGTGGTTGGCATACAATTGTTGTACGTATTGATAGTGATACAAGTTGTATGAGCCCCTAACAAAATGATTTTTAAAAAACTTTAAATTTTATTGTGGGTATTGATTAATTTTATTATCCTGCTGGGTATAAAATGAGTCATTCAAGAAACCACAACAGGGAACTGTCAGTATTATCTTCAATGAAGACCAAAGAGTTGAGTATGTCTTTTGTACCCTGATATTCCTAAATACTAAGCATTCTTTATCCAGGAGACAGAGCTCTGGTATTACTTAAAGGCAGCATCAACGGAAAAATCAAGAGCCAGTATGTGAGGCAAAGTGGTGGACTCAGCCTATGAAGCAAGTAAAACTGAGTCCTTTTGGTCTGAGAGCTCATTTTTGGTGTGTGTTTCTTCTGGGCACTATTCAGGGAAGTCAGGCTTGCTAACCAATGGAGACATGTAGCTGACTGTGGACTAGAGAGGTACAGTTGAAAAGAGGCTGGCCCAATAGAAGAACTGTATCCTGAGAATTTCTGATCCGAAGTTATAACCTATTAACTTCATGAAAAAAATACATTGCAGTATAGTGTTCAGTTCTGGAAGGCTATTACAATGAGTCATTGAACCCAGCACAGCATTAGCGAGTGCACTGTGAAAGACCATTGGTGTGAGATTTGGAAAAGGTTAGAGGTTTCAGGCATGTCAGGTCTTCATCTCATGGGAATCTGTCTTCGTGAAGTCATAGGTGGTTAGGAGCAGCCCCTGCATAATCCTCAGAAAGATGAAAAATCAAGGGAGATCAGACTTTGCCTAGTTATACAACAAATCAAAAGATATAACCTTAGGGCTGATATAAAGATTGCTTGAACCCATGTGAACAAAATGCATACGTTGTCATCACCATGGTGGGCATAGGTATTCAATGCTTATGTCTTTGAAACCATCCTTTTGCTATTGCTGTTAGCTTCAGTCAAAGAATTTCAGTTTGAAAGCTCCAAGCCTGCTAACCCTAAAATTAACACCTGTGTCCAAAGGTCCCTGCTTATGTGCCACTACATGTACTTCATGAGAGGCTGGCATAGTAGAATATCAATGTTCAGAGAGTCTTCCATGCTTGCTCCCTGGGTACAAATTTCACATCAAAAAACACATACAATTATTGCTGTCAATTTCAACTCATGGCAACTCCACGTGTTCCAGAAAAGAATTACATCCTGTAGTTTTCTATGTCTGTGACATTTGGAAGCAGATCATCAGGTCTTTCTTCAAAGATTTCTCTAGATGGATTTGAAACATCAATCTTTCAGATAAAATTTAAGAGCTAAATTACTTGTTCCATTCATCATACCTATGTTATCACATGAGCAATACTTATTTAAAGAGCCAGTATCATGTGTGAAAACAGTTTTTTTAATCATAGTCAATTTTTGACTGCATTTAAGACTGTCTAAACAAAATATTCTTATCAGCCTTTCATGATCTGATTTCCAGTCTGAAATCAATTTAAATATGGAAAATGTTTTTAAAAAGTCATAAGACATTTCCATTTTATAATAAATAAGGCAGTGACTAACTATTCCTCATTATTAGCTTTCTTGAGATATGCCATCAAGTCTGCCCTTTCTCCCTTCTTCTTAATGATGGCCAACATCATTTTTTGTTCTGGGGATATACTTCTTGGGATTCTCCAAATACTCCATCAGTGTGTCCTCTCCCCAGGTGGTGACACCTTTGCTCTTATTGTCATCCATGTAGGTGAATCCAGAGGCTTGGCCAGTCTTCCTCCCAAATAAACCACAGGGATTTGGCCCAGTCCTGTGCCCCCCTGCCCCCACCAATTCCACAGTGTGACACTGGGCACACTTCTGAACAGAAATCTTCTTGCCCTTCTCAGTGTCACCCACCAGGAAGTCATGCTCTCATTGCTCTCATGCTCTCATTGTTCTCAAGTCACATGAACGCCACTGTCCAGAGGCCACATGTCCCGTTCCTTTGAAAACGGTTATTTTTCTAAAGCTGAGTAAATGTAAGGTGTTACAATCACAATATTTAAGAACATGACATGCTTTTCCTCAGTTTGATTTATGAAGATATATACAATCAATATTTGAAAGCAGTTGTCATGAGGCGAGGGGAGGGAGGTAAAATCTTCTTACAAAGAAAAGGGTGATTTTTGCAAAAAGCAAATTGTATTAAAATCTAATTCTATCTGCTTCCCTTTAACTAGTACTTTTCTGTTTGCTCTTCCACATCTTTCAATTTTCCTAGGATAAATATAAAAAGTTCCCGTGCAACTGCTAGCCTAAAGGTTGGAAACTCAAATCCACCCAGCTACGACCTAGAAGGAAAGGCCTATATTTCCATTAAGATGACAGCCCAAATAATCCTCTGTGGAGCAGTTCTACTCCACTCTGTAACTCATGAGTTTACCAGGAGGGAGAATTGACTACACGCACATACACACACATAAATATTGCATACTAGACTTTTATATATTGGAATATATACCGATGAATATTTTGGTGTATATATAAAACATACCAAAAAAAACCACATACCAATTCCACAGCCATATGCAGGTACCTTACTCTGTGTATACACACTGCATTAGGTTTTGTGGGTATACAAAGAAAAGGAATTAGACTTGCCCCAGGCACAGCTTACTACCATGAATAGGGAGAGACCCATATGCCCACTTTGAAAATAATCTCTATTCAATGCAGTAAAACACAAAGTGTTCTGGGATCCAAGAAGAGGCTGAGATGCAGAAATTTGGGCTCCTGGATCACTGGTAAGAGTCGCATAGGAAGTCATGAAGGGAAAGTGGCTGGAGACAGGGAGTTAGTGAGCACAATCTGGGTAGAAGGGTGTGAGTTGGCGTGGCAGCTGTTGAAATCAGAAGAGAAGGCAGAGTCAATCTCTGAGACTGATCTGCTAATTGGTTTTTACCATTGTGGTCTGACAGATCTGCCCTTTAACATAGAGATAATGGCACAGAAATGTGGCCAGAATATGAGCTCAGAGTTGTTTTTCCACCAGTGGTGATAGCTGAGGCCCTGAGTCATCAAAACTCCATCTACTAGGCCCTCGCTGACCTGCATGTATTTATAAATAAAATGAAAGACCAAGGTTAGGAACAGTGTGTTCAGGCAAGAAGCAGAGTTTTCCCATGTCACAGATTTCAGAGAGGCTAATTACTCTGGCATGGATGCATCGTTGCTGCACAATGGGAAGATTGGATCATATCTTGGATTCCAAGCCTAAGGGGATTACATTCCTCGTCAATGTCTTTAAAAGCC
This sequence comes from Nesogale talazaci, assembly GCA_004026705.1. Classification (NCBI taxonomy): domain Eukaryota; kingdom Metazoa; phylum Chordata; class Mammalia; order Afrosoricida; family Tenrecidae; genus Nesogale; species Nesogale talazaci. The sequence continues at coordinate 146,262 of PVJH01002521.1, read as the reverse complement.
TGACATTCTATGCTGTTAAAATAAAAATCATTCTAAAGTAATAATAGAAACAGACTCAAATTCCCTTAATATACAATTTGCAAATTGGGGTAACATTTCAAGTAGGGAGTTAAAAATTGTTCCACAAAGGAAAGGATGTCCAAAGATTCTTACACTTCAGCTTATAAAGTTTGCCATGGGAAAAGAAGAGAATGGGCTATAACATTATCGTGAAGAACAAAGGAAATAATTGCTGATTTATCCCAAAAATGTAGTTTTTGGTCCAACTTGGGAGTGTCTGTTTCTGGAAATTGACTGCACAGAAGATAATTCTTCAAAACATCACAATGCCTAAGGCAAATCAGGCTGCTAATTAGCTTGGCTACTGTGTGACTGAAAGGTGTCTTTAAGAGACCATTTTCCTCATAGTCCACGGATCAAAGATCACTGCTGTCAATACAGCTTGTATATATCATCTCAACCTCCATTGAACCCAGAAATCTGGATTTCATGAGAATTGGAATTATGATCTTCAGAGCTTACTTAGCACTATATGGTACAAACTGCATTTTTGAGGGTCTGTAAAGTTGTTTTGGGGGTGTGAAATTATTAATGTGAGAGACTTGAGGGGGAAACTCTTTGTCAGCTTCCCCACATCCCCCAAAATATACACTGCTATAAGCAGGGAATTCAATTGCTCCTGAGTTTATTTTATTCTGAAACCTTTTGCTAATGAGCAGTGAAGATGTTGCATGGAAGGGAGGGCGGGAGAGGGGGAGGGAGGGAGAGAGACCTGGGGGAAGACAAGATCCAAAAGGACCACTGACTAAATATCTTCTATCTCATCCTGATTTCTTGGATTCTCTTTCCCATCTCGATTGTACTACAAGGCCCTATGGCAGTCCTGGTGCAGAATAACCACTGTTCAGCGGTTATTCTTGGGGCTATTAACTTCAAGGTCAGGGACTTTTTAATCCAATAAAGAGTTACCATATTGCAAATTCACAGAGGGACAGTTCCGCTTTGTCCTATAAGGTCACTGTAAGTCAGCATAGACTTGATGAAACTGAATTTGGTTTGAGGCTTGTAAGAACTTCCACCAAAGCTCCTCTAACTGAGAACTCACATCCTGCTTCCTGGTAGGTTTTTCTTCTATAGCTGAAAAGAGACACTGAGAAAGGACCTGGACTCTGAGCTCTAAGTTCACCTCCACTGAGTAATTTAGGACAGATTATTTTCTCTTTCATTGAGGGTTGTGCTTCACCCTCAGAGAATGAAAGAAGGGAGGGAAACTATTCGTTGCTCTTAAATTTTATTTTTTATTGATGCAGTCACTGATTAAACTTAGAGATACCAGGAAAAAAGCTAAATAAGTGCTATTTTTCTGTATTGTAGCTTCACTCACACAAAGTAGTGATCATGAGGATGACACAGGAGTGGGTAGGGCTTTGTTCTGTGGTACCTACATGGGGTCAGCACCAGTCAAAACAGACTTCACACCAAATAACAATAGCATCATCCTTTGTGGTTGTGAACAAAGTAAGAGGGCATGGAGGCAGGACTTCTGGGCTCAAATCCCAAGCCAGCATCCTACCAAATGATTAAACCTTGAGATGTGGTGGGAGTGTGAAGGACTTTGGAAATGTGTTTTAAAAAATGGCTCTTCTTTGAGGAGTGGAGTGGAAGGGCCAGTTAATAAGAAGATCATGGAAATAGAAATGATAATCAAATTCATTCTCTCTTTTTTTTTTTCAGTGAAACACCAGATCTCTTAGAATCCCCATCTCTTCAGTACAATGAGAAGAGGGAAAAGTCAGGGGGTTGTTAAGAGGATATAGTGACACAATGTGTAAGAAGGGTTTTGTAAATAGTAAAGCACAAGACATATATGAGTTGCTGCTGTTCCCATAACAATATTTGATAAAATATGAATTAGCAAAATTCTTTCTGTGTTTTGAGAAATGTACAGAAAGGACATAAAAAGGAGACAGGGACAACAGCAGACCCTGGGAAGATTATGGAGATTATTTTTCTCTCTGCCAGTAAATTAATGCTCCATGGAGAGCTCCTGAGAAGAAGAATCTGTTAAAGCTGAGAGACCAATTTTAGAGCTTTCCAAAGAGAAAGGCATTTTCCTCAGATCAAGTCTGATCTTTGCCACATGTGGTCCCAGTGTAATGTTGCAGCTTAGAGGAAATATATTAAAAAACAAAATGCCGTTCTTTCTTTTTCATTGTTAGCTTATGCACTTCCAAACTCAAAAAGCAGCCATGGTGCTTATGCAACACTCTGCAGAGGCTTGAAGAAATCCAAGTGAGATAGGCCTTAATCCTAATCTACTTGGATCTTTTATACCCTGCTAACCTCTCTGAGACTCTTTGCCTCAAACTGAACACTCTGATCAGCAATGGGGAGAAAGGGCCATTGTTTAAACCATAAGTTCCAAACTTGTTTGGCTCACCACCACCCTCTTATCTGGGAAAAACAAAATTACTAAGCACTTCTTGGCAATTATGAATTTTGGTAGTAGACATCTTAATCCAGGACAAAGTAGAGATAGCTGCTTTTGTAGGCCCCGGAAATCAGTCCAGTACCCCCTGCAGGAAGTGGTATTTCCCACTTTAGAAAATGAATTTAAACAGAGCCACAGAGAGTCCTCATTACAGCTTTGGTCACCAAATGCAATGAAATGATGAATGGGGATCAGAAGAACGATTCTATGCTATTCTACATAATAATTATCATTAGAAGTTCATTGATTAATAACATAAAGATATATAATTGCACAGGACATAGATATTAGACTATTTAATAGTTCTACATGTTTATTTTTCATTTGTTAAGAGCTCACATATATAATTTTGTAGCCTAGATTCTATTTCTACCAGCAGCAATTTTTTAAAAAATGTCACTTCTTTCCATTGAATCTCCAACCACAGGACTAACTCCTCTCATTTTTATTCTAAAGCATTAGATGTTTATTCTTCCATTTCTCTTTCTACAGGCATGTGTCTGTAGGTTTGTGAAGAATCATCATGCATTAAAATCGACTTGCTTTAATTTACTTCTTACCATCTTTTGCTTCTTGACTATCTTAAGTGATGGACACCCCATGTGGTTAACCCAGCCATTGGTATTTCTCAAACAACATTGCAGTGAACGGCTTCTTAAGTGCCTCCAAAGGGACATGAGCTAACTTGTCAAAGATGTAATCTGAGGAGAAGTGTTCCTGGATTAAGAGATATGCATATAATTAATTCTATTATATACAACCCCACTCACTCTGCTATAGTTTGTTGTAACACTGCTTCAGTGTATAAGGCATGTCAATTTTAAATATTATATATTTCTTCTTCCATTGCCAACTTTGCTCATTTTTTATGTGTAAAACATAGATCTTTGATTTTGATATAGTCAAACATACCATAATTAAGGATTTAAATTAGGGATCTTGTTTAAGGAATCCAAAGCCTCCCAGAGATCCCAAAACTTCTCCTCCACATCATCCAGCGTTCATAGTCATGAAAGAAATAGAGAGCAAGATGATGCTTACATGCTATTCAGCTTTAAGCACTCTCCTTCATGTTATATTTTATAATGGACAGTATGTTGTCTATCTTCCTTCAATATTAGATATCAACCTTCTCCCTCACTCAGTACTGTATCAATATCCATTCTCAATTGTTTCCATAAAGTATGAATAAATGCATTTAAAGGCATTTTCAATTTTGATAGAATACATTTTAATGGAGGACTCTCATACTTTGGATTATGTTATATTGCAAAGAGAATGACAGCCTCAAATCCAAATTCTGACTTTGTAAACTCCTATTGCAATATTAGGAATATTACTCATTAGCCATTAATCTCTTTATGTGACATTTAGAAATATAATAACTGAACTTCTGGGAAGATGGAGACTATCACATACCAGAGGGACTCCACAGAAATCAGCACAGGAGAAGAAGGAAATTCCACACTTCCAGGTTGCAGGAGCATCATAAAGATAAGTAGGCATAGATCCACTAGGTTTTGAGGAGCTGGGAGCTTTTGACTTACCACAGTGGGGGCCGGATAGGGGTTGACCTTAGGTCCGCCACTGTGTGGATGGAGCTGTGGTCATTTGGAATAAGCACAGGAGTTTTTCTCAACATAACCACAGTTTGCCACCAGCTAAGGACAGGGTTTAAACCTCACCAACATCACAATCAGGCATCAGCTATATTGTTACTTTTGTTTCTCTCACTTCTGGAAGTCCCCCGACAGTCTCAGCAGGCTTAGTTTTTCTTCTTCTTCTTCTTCTCCTCCTCCTCCTCCTCCTCCTCCTCCTTCTTTTTCTTCTTCTTCATCTTTTCCCTTTTATCTCACATGCCACTGCCAACCTCCAGATCACTCCCCTTAGCCTAGGGCATTTGCGCCTGCCCTATATCCAGCTGGGAGAGCTCCACTCTTTGCAGCAGAATCTGAGGCTAGAGAAAGTCTTCCCACCCTGTACCAGGGAATATTTTGCCCAACTTCTTCTAGGGAAATTCCACCCACCTGCTTTTGGCAATACTTAATACGTGGCTGGGAAATCCCCACTTCTTTGGGGGAAATTCTGCCTGCGTGACTGAGGGAGCTTCCACCTGTCCTCTGCAGTCTTATGTGATGGAGGCAACTTCCTCCCACCTGCTGTAGTGGCTCATATGGACTAAGGCAACTTGGCCGACATTCACCAACACCCCATGCTGCTGTGGGAACCTCTACCCAACCTCTGTAGTGATATATGTGACCAGGGAAATTTCTGCCCACCATTGGCAGTGCTCTACATCAAAGAGAGCAACTCACCAACATTGAGTGGCACACCCACTTCAGCAAGCACACCTGCATGCCCTCTGCAGCGTCCCAAGCTCTCCTGGCACACACCGTCATGGCTTCTTGAGTGATCACCCAGTATGACATCATATCCACGGGTCCATAAGCACTTACTCAGCATCCCCTGAAAGGACCATCCATCCAACTTACCCTCCAAATAACAGAATATTGGCTGACCTGGGAAAGAGTAAAGCCACAGGAGGATAAAGAGTTAGGCCAATTCCATAGTGGAATTAACTGTAGGCATTAAAAAGAAGCATTCCTAGGAGTGTTACAGAGACAACCAGTACTCTTTGACTCCCTGGAAAATGGCATCTGGCTCCTCTAAAACAACTCAACAGCAATTGGCCCAAAGACATCAATGAAAAAAATAGGAGAAAAAAAAAGGCAATGGTAAAAGATGTCCTAAACCCAACGACATACATAGAAAAAGCAGACATTGATCTATCACAGAAGGAAATTTTCAGAATGCTGCTTGGAGTCATACAGGATATGAAGGAAACAATGTCGAAAAAGGATAACATGATATAGTAGATAAAGACCATATACCAAAGGAAAATGCAAAAACTTAGGGAGACATAGCAAAAACCAGTAGCAAACTCATGGACCTTGCCAACCATCTAGAGGATGCATAGAACCGCACCAGTGACCTAGAAGACAGCCTAGATGACTTTAATAAACATGAACAAAAATCTAATAAGATTATCAGAGAAGCTGAAGAAAACTTAAGTCCTATGTCTGATGACATGAAGAGGAACAACATCAGAATAATTGGATTATCAGAGGAAGACATAACAAAGAAGTCATCTGCCACAATAGTGAGAGAATTCTTAGAGGAAAACTTCCCCAGCTTAATGGATGAAAACAGACAATTATTCAGGAGGCTGAAAGAACACCAGATACACTGAATCCCACAAAGAAGTCACTAGACAAATAATAAAGTATCCAACAGTGAGGAAAAGGAGAAAATGAAAAGAGCAGATAGGAAAAAACAAGCAATCACATATAAAGGTTTCCAAATAAAAATATGTTGACACCTATCAGTGGACACTATGAAAAAGAAGAGAGAGTGGAGTAATATTTACCAAAAACTTAAGGAAAATAGCACAAATTTAAAAATATTCTATCCAGCCAAATTATCTACCAAGATAGATGGAGCAGTAAGAGTCTTCCCAGACAAGAAAAAACTCAAAGAATATGTTAGAAGAAACCAAGTCCTACATAAGAACCTTTTCAGCTCAGTGTGGGACAAAAATCAGCACTCACCAAGCACAAGCAAGAGACCATCACATAGAACAACCCCACCCAGAAGGCAATGAAGAGAAAACAGCTCCCAAGATAGTATTGGCTTAGGATGGAAAGAAGTCAAAAATCACACACACACACACACACACACACACACACACGCAATACAGAATGATAAGAAAGGGAGGTGGAAAAATACCCAACACAAAAGGTATAAGATGACATCACAGAATCCACAGATGTAGGCAGGTAATAGCCCTGAATATCAATGGACTAAATACAGGCATTAGAAGATTGAGGCTAATAGAGTGGCTTCGAAAATACAACCCATCAATCTGATGCCAACAGGAGAAACATCTCAAGAATACAGACAAAAATAGGCTGAGAATTAAAGGCTGGAGAAAAACAGACCAAGCAAACAGTAATTCAAAGAAAGCAGGGATCTCAATTCTAATCTTTGATAAAGTTGACCTCAAACTGCAAACCATCAAAAGATATACAGAGGGACATTATGTATGCTCAAAGGAATGATACACGAAGGACCTTTTAAACACAGATTCTCTGAATGAGAAAACCACTGAATATGTCAACCAAACTTTGCAAAAGATGAAAAAAAATTACAAGCTCAACAATTATAGTAGGTGACTTCATTACACCACTGGCTGTGAAAGATAGATCGCAGGGAAAGAAACTCAACACATAGGCTAAAGATCAATACAACACTACAACTGGACAATGTGACCTGATATATATTTTCAGTTTTTCAAGCAAATACAAAAGAAAAATCATATTCTTTTCAAGCCTACAAGTAAAATGTTGGAAAGTAGATCACATGCTGGGGCTTAAGATAAATCTGCATAAATTTAAGCCGATTGATATCATGCATACCTCTTTCTTTAACCACTTTGCATAAGTCTGTAAATCAACAAAAGGAAGATGAAGAAAACAAGAGCAAACAATTGTAGGATGAACAACTCTCTATACCAAAAGGAGTGTAGACCCAAATCACAGATGAAATTAGAATTTCTAGAAACTAATGAGAATGAGAACATGACATACAAAAACTTATGGGACACAGCAAAGGCAGTTATCAGAGGATGTTTTATAGCAATACATACACGCATGGAAAAGGAAATGAGATTTATGCTTGATATGCTGGCACAAATTATAGCCACCAGATCAGACTCAACAGCACAATCCTACTAATAGCAAAAGAAAAGAAATAATAAAAATGAGGGTTGTGATTCAGGAGAGGGAGAATAAGAAAACAATGGGAAAAATTAATTCTGCTGAAAGTTGGTTCTTTGATAGAATAAACAGAATCAACCCACCTCTGGTAAACCTAAACAAAGAAAGGAAGGAACAAATTTCAATAGCAAGGTGAGGAATTATAGAGGGGTATGACAAGAGACCAATGAAACCCAAAGAATAATTGCACAGTACTACAAACTACTGTACTCCAAAGAATTTAACAACTTGGAAGACATGGAAAAAATCTTGAAAAAAAATCCCTCCCTACATTATCCCCTATGGATGTCAAGAATCTCAGAAGGCCCATAGCAATAAAAAAAATAACAAGGCTATGAAGGGATTACCAACAACAAAAAATCCCCTAGACCAGATGACTTCATAGGAGAATACAACTAAATTTTCAGGGAAAAACTGACACCAAAACTGCACAAAATCTTCCAGAACATAGAAAAAGACAACAAACTCCCAAATCCCTTTTATGAATCTGGTATAACTCTGATACTGAAACTGGGCCAGAATCCCAAAACAATTGAGAACTGTAGACCAATATCCGTAATGAACATTGGTGTAAAAATCCTTAACAAAATACTGGCCATTGGGGACCACCACTCAAGTACATCCTCAATGCAAGAACACTTTGTTCTATTAAATTGATATTCCATGATGCCAACCCTCCCAACTTGATCACTGAAGACAAATGTATGCATAAACAAAAGCGGTGAAGAAAGCTGATGGTGCCGAGCTATCAAAAGATATAGTGTCTGAGGTCTTAAAGGCTAGAAGGTAAGTAAATAAGTGGCCATCTAGTTCAGAAACACAAAGTCCACATGGAAGAAGTACACCAGTCTATGTGACCACAACATGTCAAAGGGATCAGGTATAAGACATCAAAGAACAAAAATATCATTGTGTGTCCATCTTTCTGATATGATCACTGAAGAGAAATGTGTGAAAAAGTGAATGTGGTGAGAAAAGCTAATGGTGCCCAGCTATCAGAAGACATAGTGTCTGGGGTCTTAACATTTGAAGGCAAACAAGTGGCCATCTAGCTCAGAAGAAACAAAGCCCACATGGAAAAAGTACACCAGCCTGTGTGACCACAAGGTGTCAAAGGGATCTGGTATCAGCAACAAAGAACTAAAAATTATGTAATTATAAATGAGGGGGAGTACCGATTGGGTACTCAAAACCCATCTGCAGGTGAAGCAACATCTGCTTACAAAAGGGTTGTGGGGAGGAGGTGAGCCAGTCAGGGTACAGTGTAACAACAGTGAAATATGCAACTTTCCTCTAGTTCTTAAATGCTCCCCCTCACTCCCCCCTCCCCCCACATATCCTATTATGATTCCAAGTCTACCTTACAAATCTGATTAGACCAGAGGATGTACACTGGTACAAATAGAAACTGGAAACATAGGAAATCCAGAACAGATGATCTCTTCAGGACCAGTGATGAGGGCAGCAATACCAGGAGGGTAGAGGGACTGACTTATGGTAATCTAATGACTTCCCCAATAAACTGACATGATTATGAGTATTGTCTCTGAGTTCTTTGTGAACATTGCAATGAATTCTCAAACCCGGAATAGATGCAAAGTGGTATAGATGGCACAACTGGTGTCAGAATAGGTAAAGATGGATGTCTGACCCCTGACTACTGACAATAGAGAAACCAAAGGAGTTCATATAAATCCACCCCACGTGGTTAAAGGTATAGTTTGTTCATATTCTAGAAGCTCTGCTGAAACTGGTTCAACCTGGGTGACCCTGCTGGTATTTGAACTACTAGGTGGAAGAGCTTCCAACAGCACAGCAACACACAAGCCACCACAGTACAACAAACTGACAAGTGGTGGAACTGGGGTTTTAGAAACTTGTGATAGAACAGTTACAGCATATTGGAAAAAGAGATCGATCTATAAACTCAGAAAAATAGACAACGTTGCTTCATGTTCTAAGAAAGTTTTGCCATACTGGTAGAAATGATGAGCTTGTTCTTTCTCATGACCTTCCTATTGACTTTTCCTTCGTCTTTCTCACTGTTTCCTGTTCCTGCTCTCACCTGTAACTGTGCAGCCTCCTAAGTGTCTATGGTGGAGCTTCTTCATCTCCTCTTTCATCACTGACACGTCTTTAAATATTACCCACTTAGCAGATGAAAGTTAGTCTCAATTTTATGTGTGTGCACATATGTATATTTACTGAAGTATTACCTTGGGCTGGAGGTAAAAAAAAAAGTGAATGAAAGAGACTCTTGAGTTATTTAAAATCCATGGCACTCACACAAATGATGACCTATGAGACCAGAAACAAGATTCTTTTAAAAGATCCTAGAGAAAGCAAGGGTTCAGTGGAGGCACACTTTCCTGTAGGTGTCAAAGTGCTTCTCGAAGGATAAGAAGCTGGCTAAAAAAAGAGGACAATGAAACGATGAGGTTGCCCTTCGAGCTGTCATGTTCAGATTAAAACACATGGTAGAGAAAGTAGGTTGCATGACAAGATTAAGTAGCTGGTGAAAGAACACCCTTTATGTTCTATAGGTAGGAGAAGATTCACCTTCTAGGAAACAAAAGAGGAATTTGCTTTTTCTCATCCTCTTCAATGTGTGATTTCTGTGGATTGTCATTTGAGCTAGTATTTTCACTACAGTATATCTGTATTATAAATTTCAGTCATAATTCTCACTCAGTTACCCCAAATAAGTAAATATATAGCAATCACACTTTCTAGCTCATCTTTGTAGTCACAATACCTATGACAAACTAGTAGTCATTTTCTACATACAAGGGGACTTCAAAAAGCCCCTTGAAAACAATTCTTTATCTTTTCATTTCATTTTTCCTTGAACTGTTAAAGAATTTCTTACATTCTTAAAATTAAACAGTCATTACATAATTAGTTTGAGTCTCTATTTTCTGTAAATGGGAATAAAATATAACTTATATGTTGTCCTGAGATTTTGAGTTTGCATATAAGCAGAGCCTGGCACAACGTTTGCATCCAACCTTCAAAACTTTGCTTTCTCTTTCTTCCTTGCCCATTATTAGCTGACCTTAATTCCTTTCCCTCCTACTAAATGTGTTAAAGTTCAATTTCTCAATTACTTAAACAATAATAGTTTCTCAATTTCTCAATTACTTAGACAGTAATAGTTCAAGCCCTTCTCATCTCGAGCCCATATTTGAATCATGTCACCTTCTTGGGTCTCTTTGCATAGTCTTTCCTCCTCACTCAAACTCTTAAAAGCAGAAAGAATTGAGTCAATGAAAGTACAAACCCTAAAGTTGTCTCCACGTTCTTCAATCCTTATGCTTTTATATTTTCTCATTAAAAACCTTTAATACTCCCCAATGCTCTTAGGATAAAGTCTAAAATGCTCAACATTGAGTATAAGGACCTAATAAATTCATCCAATCTGCCTTCTTGGTATCACATAGATAAGTATTGTACAGGAAGAAGGGTTTTGGAAAATACTGACAATGCAGAGAGGTAGTTAAAAAAACTTGAAAATTAATCTCACTTTCTTTTTCACTTTATATGACATTGACAAAATCTAGGCTTCCTCAAGTTCACATTGAGGAGAGACAATCTTTCTTAAAGGCTTACCTGGGTATGTCCTTGCTGGATATCACTTTATGGTGGTTGCATAATCATATGTCATGCCCTCACTGCCTCAGTGAAGCCCCTGAGCAATGCTATCAGCTCCTCTACCATCATGCACATGCCCCAGTAATGGCCATGGTCCTGCTTCAGGAGTCCCACAGATAACGATGATGTATGGTTCTGTCACCAACTATGATTTTGTGACATTTTCCTTTGACCTCCTATGTCCTTTTAAAAATGCTGTATCTCATCAAACCCTTGGAATCCATGATGACCCCAGGCTAATGGTCTCCCTCATCCAGATGATAAGTCTCTGTCGGTGTTCTGCCCTTGTCCCATGTAAGACATAGTAAATGTTCTCTTTAAAAAGAATAATAATAAAGGTCATCTTAACGCTCAAAAAAAGAGTAAAAAACAGGAGAAACCCTGTGTGCATGTGTGCGTGGGGGTGGGGGGGCATGTGAGCATGTGTGTGTGTGTGTGTGTGTGTGTGTGTTTTAAAGTGATAGTCAATGGAACTGTCAGGTGTTCTAGAATGTTGATTTACACTCAAAATGGAAAGTGATCATGCTGTGCAAACTGTCATATCAGCAATACACATTACTGGGGACAAGGAACAAGTAAAATATCCTAAAAATGTGCACATATGCCTACATGTGTTTCTGTGAGCAGAGATGCATGCATGTGGTTGGGTGGGCAAAAGGACATGTATGTATGTACTCTTTAGTGCAGAATCCAAACCCATCCTGTTAAATAGTAAGTTGGAGTGAAAATGTAATGAATGAATTATAGACTAATATACTTTGCCCATATTTTCAGGAGAAAGCAGTCCCTGGAGAAAGGACATTGCAGTTGGTAAAGTGGAGGGCCAGCAAAAGAGAGGAAGGCCCTCAACGAGATGAATTGACACCCTGACTGCAATGAAGGGCTCAGGCATAGGAATATCTGCAAGGATAGCACAGCAGGACTGTACAAGCGTGGTGTTCTGTCATACAAAGGTTGTAACCAATTCGATGGTCTCTAACAACGATAAGTAACTGGCAGACCACGTTAAGTCAGTTTTTCCAACTTGTGTGTTGTTCTGATGAAGGAATCTAGGTCAAAGACCAGCAGGGTGACACAAAGTGAACAGGTTTCAGCAGAGATTACAGATCAAGATTGGACTATGGAAAAGGAATGGGCTTTCTACTTCAGAAGAATTAGTCACTTGAGCACTTTGTGGATGGCATCATAATACTGTCAAACACTAAAAATCTCATGAGTAATTATGAGGATGGGGCAGGACAAAAAGGTGTATTGTTCTGTTATCCATCAGGGTCACTTTGAGTTGGAATTTACTTGGCAGCACCTACTAACAACAACGATATTTAAAGACATTAGAGCCTAGTGCATAGTAGACTATGCAAAAGTGTCACATCTCTCTTTTTCTATTTATCTACCTCCATCCATCTTATGTCCCTGCCACACTGAGTGGCATGCAATTTCTGTTGCTCACAGGGTTCCATATCCAGCCCATTTAGGAAGGGGCAGCTCTTGGCTAGATAAAACTACTGAGGGCTTGTTGTTATGTTTAGAACCTGTAGAACCCAGACATTAGGTAACTGTAGTTAGAGTGTAGGAATGTGACCAGTTATTGTTTCAATCATCCTCCCATCATTGCACTCTCATAGTTCCCAATACTTACTATAGAAACATCACCATCTGCTGTTGAGAAGAACTGATAGTCCCAGCAAACATGGAAAGCTATATTTACATGGCATCACCAACCCCTAGCATGGCGCATCCCACAACGGAGGTACTCAATAAACACTTTATGACTAAATTAATCAATTACTGAATTAGGTCCTCATATTTATTATTATCTTAAACTATAAATTATATATGTGCTTTTTCTCTCTTTGGAATGACTTTCTTGCCACATCCAAAAAATTACTACCCATCCAAAGTAAGATAATCTCAACTGTGACACTTTCCCTAATTTTCCCAACACAGTTAGCCTGTAGATATACTCTGTTGAGTATATACTCAGTTCTCCCATAGCATTTACTCAGTTCTCCCATAGCATTTACTATAATGAATTCTAAGTTATTTTCATAGTCTGTATATTGTTAAAATTTTGAACACCTTGGAGGATGAAGGATGAATTGTTTTTCTGTATATACCCTGTCTATATTAAGTTGGTGAAGGCTTGTTGATTGAGTAAGTGAATGAAGGATAAAGGAAAATAATTTTAACTTATATATGATGATTTCAAAACCTAGGGAGGCATCCTTGATGCTGTTGCACAAGAGTATAAAACCCAGAAGATGTATGCCTGTGATGGGCTGAATTCTCTAGAGATGCAAAGCTGGGATGCCTATATGAAAAGTTAATATCCAAAAAATGGTTCATAATGTTGTATGAGATCATAAATCCAATTCAATTCAAGTCCATGGGTTCAATATTAAACTTGAGGCACAGGGCCAATGGACCAAGAAGTAGGAAAATCACAGGTTGATGGAGGTCAACAGATAAGGCCTGTAGATAGCAGAGTGTAACAAATCTCAGGTAAGTTGGCTATGACAGCAATTAGGGGTGGCAGGAATTCTGGCAGGTTTTGGTTATCTCCTACCGCCAGCAGGTTTGAGGCTCAAGAACCAGAGATCAATTAAATAGATGTGGGATCCAAGTCAGAACGAAGTGAGTTCACTGACCCACTACATCAACTTATATTAAAAGGAAGCTACCCTTACACCTAAGAAATTTACTTTTTAAGGCTGTGACTGGGTGAAAGGGATAATAATGCTTACCCTATTCTTCCCCAAACTACTTGACTGCCCACAGAAGATCCCATCCTAGCATAGTGTACCTCATTCTAGAGCATAACATGGGAGAATCCTGGACAGATCCAGTTGACATAAAACCTAACTATGACAATGACCATCGAATGGTCATATATACATACAGATTGAAACTGAAGGGACTTTTAACAAGTCCACAAGAGCCAAATATGACCTTGAGTATATCTCACCAGAATTTTGAGACCACCTCAAGGACAGATTTAATAGATGGAACTCTACCTAATGACAGAAGGGCTTGAGTTGTGGGATGACCTCAATAGTATCATACATGAAAAAGCAAAAGGTCAGTAAAGCGAACAGGCAAGAAGGAAAGAAAAAATCAAAACAGCCATCAACTGAGACTTTGCAGTATGCTCACAATCAGAGAGTAGCTAAGGCAGATGGAACAAATTATGAAGTCAATGAGTTGAACAGAAAATGTCGGACAGCTTGAGAAGACAAAATATTATGATGAAATGTGCAAGGAGCAAGGATTACAAAACCAAAGGAAGAGCATAGTAAAAACATCTTAATCTGGAGCACACACACACACACACACAGGAGAAAAGTCCAAGCTTTGAGTTGTAATGTGACAGATTCTGTGAGCAAAATAATGAATGATACAAGAAGAATCAAAAGAATATGTGAGGAATACAGAGTCTGTGCAAAAAGAATTAGTGAACAATTAACTACTACAAGGGGTACTATATGATCTTTAAAAAAGGTATGGAGGGAAAAAGTCTAAATTACATTGATGGCATTAGTTAAAAAAAAAAAAACAGACTTCATTGTTAGCCAAAAACAATGCCCAGAATTAAATTGTCATGCCAATTGAAATATTTCGACAAGCTAATGATGCACTGGCAGCAATCACTTGTTTGTCAATGCCAAGAAAGTTGGAAGACAGTTACCTAGCCAATTGATGGGAAAGATCCATGCTACTATCCCAAGAAAGATGACCAAGAGGATATGTAAAATATAGAGGGGTGTTAATGATAGCACATGGGAGTAAATTTTTTGCTGAAGATCATCCAATAATGGTTACAAAAGCACATTGAGAGAATCTTCCAAAATTTCAGGTTGGATTCAAAAGATGACATGCAATATCCTTGCTGATGTGAGATGGATCTTGACTGAAAGCAGGGAAGACCGTAAAGCTGTTAAACTTGTGTTTTGTTGACAGAAGCATTCTACTGTGTGGATAATAATGCACTATAGTTAATCTTAGGAAGAATGAGAATTTCAGAAAACTTGCTTTGTACTCATGTGGAACTTGTCATTAAATAAGAGACAGTTGAGCAAGCAGAACAAGAGAATATTTCATAATTTAAAATCAGGAAAGGTGTGTGTCAGGGATGTATCCTTTCACCACACTTATGCAATGTCCATGCTGAGAAAGTCATCAGAGAATCTGGATTATATGAAGAAGATATGGCATCAGGAATGGAGGAAGGCTAATAATATGTGATATGCAGATGGTATAACCTTACTTACTTAAAGTGAGGCAGAATAGAAGCACTTGCTGATGAATATCAAGAATTGTAGTCTTCGGTATGAATTTGCAACTCAATGTAAAGATCAAAATCCTCTCAACTGGACCAGTAGGTAGCATCATGATAAATGGAGAAAAGACTGAGGTTTTCAAGGATTTATCTTGCTTACATCTACAACTGGAACTCATGGAAGCAGTAGTCAAGGAATCAAAAGACACATTACACTAGGCAAAACCACTGCACAAAGTCTCTTTTAAGTATGGAAAAGAAAGGATACTACCTTGAGGACAAACTTGTGCTTAACTCAAGGCATTCTATTTTCAATTGCCTCCTAAGCATGTGAAAGTCAGACATAAAGAAAGGAAGATAGCATAATTAACATGCTTCAATGATGGTGCTAGTGAAGATTATTAAAATGCCATAGACTGCCAAAAGAACAAAGTGATTTGTCTTGTAAGAAGTACAGCTGGAATATGCCTGAGAGGCAAGAATTTTGTCTCATGTATTTTGGACATATTGTCAGGAGAGACCAGTCTCTAGAAAAGGTAATCAAGTTTTATAAAATAAGAGGAGCTTAAAAAAAAAGAGGAAACCCCTCAACAAGATGAACTGACACAATGGCTGTAACCAGGACCTGAAACATATGAACAATTGTGAGAATGGACCTGGACGGGGCAGTGCTCTATTCTGTTGTACAGAGGGTCTGTGAGTGGGAACTGGTGTGACGGTACCTAGCAGCAGCAATATAAAAAGCTTCAACAACTAGGTCTTCCATCGACAATCTGGTCCAGTCCTTCCTGTTCCCTTGATATTTCTTGTCATTTTGTTTAGCTTTGCATATTTTGTGCCATGATTACTTTATTTCGGTAAGTTTACCTAATCAAACTCTGGGCCTTTTGATCATGTCTCTCATGTTTCCTGTGTCCTCAGAGGGTTTCAAACTATGCTTGATGTCATTTAGAAATTGCTTTTCCCAAGTTCATTGATGACTGAACTGAACAAGTCTACTGTATTGTTAAAATTTCATTTTAGAAGCACAGTTTTAATGATATTTCTAAATATTTCAGCCAGGAATTTGCTATAAAATTATAATGGTTGCAATGAAGAAAATGTCACGAATAGCTGAAACTCCAAGGCCTTATTAAATTACATTAAGTGGTGAATGAGAAGCCCCAGATTTGGGTTTTTTCCCCCCAATGTTGATTGAATTCTTCTACACAAGTTTTTCATGTAGTCATGCCTCAGTCTGGTCATCTGTAATGAAGTCAATTCTGAAAGAATGTCATCTCAATAGGTTGGTGCCTAAGAGTGGCCCTTGAGTTGGTTCTGACTCACAGCAACTGTGTACAAGAACACAAGCATCACATGCTCCTGTGTCTCCCTGACGATTTTTGTTATGCTTGCTCCCACTGCTGCAGCCACTGCATCAATCCATCTCCTGACAGTTTTCCTTTTTCACGGTCTACGTTTCTAAGCATGATGTCGGTCTCCAGAGAATGATTTTTCTTCATTAAATGCCCCAAATAGATGAGATTTTCCTTTTTACCTTTTCCCTTCTACGGATCATTCTGGCTGTACTCCTTCCGAGAAAGATTTGTTTTGTTTTGTTTTTTGCAGTCCATGGTATTTTCAATTTTCTTCACTTGCACCATATTCTCAACAACTCTTCTTCAACCTTCTTGATTTAATGCCCAACGTTCACACGTATAGGAGGCAATTGAAAATGCTATGGTTTGGGTCAGGTGCCCCTTAGTCCTCAGGATATCATCCTTGCTTTCCAACACCATAAAGAGTACTTATACATAATTACCTAATGCAAAGAATCATTTGATCTCTCGACTCCTGCTTCCATGAGCATTGATTAGGAATCCAAGAAAGTAAAAATCCTTTGACTTCAATATTTACCCCATTTATTATGATGCCATCTTTGGTCAAATTGTGAAGTATTTTGTTGTTGCTATTCCTGTGGATTTAGAATAACTTACAATCAATATTAAAGATTGTAATCTTTGATTTTTCACCAGTAGGTTTTCTAAGTCTTTTTCACACAACCAAGGTTGTGTCATCTGCATATCACAAGCTATTAACAATTCTTTCTCAAATCTTGATGCTAAATTTTTCTTCACATAATCCAGCTTTTCAGAATATTTCATCAGTATACATATTTAACACGTATGTGGGCCGAGCCCCGGTGGCATAGTGGTTGTGCACAGGACTGCGGCCCACTGGGACGGAGGTTCAATTCCAGCAGTGGGGCTGGGCCTCTTACTCCCACCACCGGAGAGCAGTGATGCCCCCCCAAAGAAACAAACAAACAAACAAAAACAAGTATGCAGTGAATGTATAAACACCTGAAGCACACCTTCAATGATTTTAAACAATACAGTATTCCCTTGTTCTGTTAGAATGACTGTCTCTCAATTCATGTACAGGTTCTGCATGTACACAATGAAGAGTTCTGGAATTCCCATTCTTAATGCTATCCAGAGTTTCTGATGAATAACACAGTTGAGTGTCTTTGCCTAATCAACAAAACTCTAGTAATAAGGTTAATAGTGTCCCCTGCTTTAAGCCAACATTCATCTGATGTCAGCAATGATATTCTTTCTTTCGAGTCTTCTTCTGAATCCTGCTCAAATTTTTGGAATGGTTGCTGGAACTGTTGTTGAATGATTTTCAGCAAAATTTTACTTGTTTGTTATACTAATGATATTTTTAGAATTTGATGCAATATGTCCGATATTGTTTATGCATAAAATCTTAACTTGTCATGGTGTCCTGGGAAGAATGAAGAGGTCAAATAGCTGTTTTCGGGGTACCAGTGATTCTTTTTCTACTCAAAGCAACCTCATGTGAAAACATCAATCACCAGATGTTTTTCCTAAGGGGCAACTGGTGGGTCAAGCTGTCCTTCCTTTGCTTAGCAGTCAATTACATAGCTGTTGTATCATCTTGCAATTATTATATAGCCTTGTAACAATTATAGAACACTGTACTTTGTTTCTGTTTCAACCTTGCACCAAGTGAACTAACTAGCATCATAATCACCCACCAACTTCATGGAAGAAGTAAATTCCAGAAGCTGCTTTTATTTAGTTACAATGACTAAGTATATGGTCACTAAATAACTGGTTAGTTCAAACTCGCCAGTCACTCAACAGGAGCAAAGACTTGTCAATCTGCTCCCATAAAAATTACAGTATATAGGAAACCTTATAAGACAGTTATATTCTTTCATGTTGGGTTACTATGGATTGATGCAACAATAATTATGCAATACCATTAAGTGAAATTAAAGAGTTATTAGCATGGGGAATATACCATGGCATGCTGGAAAGTAGGTTCTGATTGAGTAAAGAAAACTTCTAAATCTCACAGAGAAAGCTTTGTTCCTCCCTTTTCAAATTCCTCACCCAGGTCCTAATAGTAAAGCTTTAAATTGAGGAAGAAGATGTCACTGTTCTCTGAATGACAGGGAATTCTCTATTAATGTTTCCTTGATTACTGTAAGATATCTATAACCCAACCTAAAATCAGGATTGGGATACTGACATGAACATTTTAAGTAATATTCCAGATTTCAGTGCCAAGGATTTATCTACATTTTGAACATTAGTATATAAACATTATTGTTAAAGCTTCATCCATACACTCAGGATCCAAAAATGTGTCACCATTTTATAGGCTTCAACACATAGTGACTATGTGCGACTACCATATAGGGATTCCAAGGTTGAAACCTTAATGACAGCAAGCTGCCACATCTTTCTCCTGTGGAGCAACTGGCGACTTTGAACCATTGACCAAACATTATTTGGTACTTATGTAATCTGGTGTCAATTTGGGACTTGACAGGATTAAATGTACAAGCAGGAGTCTAGACTGGCCTCTGTGGGGGCATGGCATTCTCCTTAGGATTCTGGGAACTTCTTAAAGGTCGAAGAGTCTCTCTCTCTCTCTCTCTCTCTCTCTCTCTCTCTCTCTCTCTCTCTCTCTTTTTCCTGACTCCCAGAGAGACAGCTGACATGACACATATAAATGCACTGTTGTCCTGAACTGAGATGCCTCTATCACCACTGGATCTACAATACTTCCCAACCACTGGCTTGTGATCTTTCTGCATTCAATGTCTTTGCATGACAAGACTTGAAGAACATGAAGAATTGGTGCATTTGAATTGGGGTTCTGGAAGAAAATGTTAAAAGTACCATGGACTGCTAGAAAGACAAATTGATCTGTATTGGAAGAAGTCTAGCCAGAGTGCCCCTTAGAGGGAAGGATGACAAGACCTTGTTTCAGATATTTGACCATATTGTCATGAGGAGCTAGTCCCTAGAAAAGGATGTCATGTTTGGTAAACTGAAGGGACACCAAAAAAGAGGAAGGCCTTCAATAAGATAGTGTGGGGGCATTCCTGGAAGGATCTGTGGATCTGAGGGAAAGGCATAAGAAGTACAGGATGCTGCTGTATCTGCTGGAGCAGTGTTGAAGCCACTGGGTATCCACACACATAGTACCTGGAACCCACGCTTCCAAGTCTCCTGGGATATTCTGGTCTTGAGTCAAGTTGAAGCTTCTGGGTATCCTGTATTTCCTTGACTCCTGGAAAAAACTCCAGTCTCCAGGGAAATAAGACCCCCATGCCAGCTCACCTGACAACCTTCTGCTTTGACATCTGAAACACAGCCTATCAGAAAGTTTTTAGCTTCCCCGTATTATGACTATGATCCTCTAATGTAATTGGATGGTAAGATCCTATAATACAATTGAATAATAGTGTCCTGAAATGCAGTTGGATGGTTGGTCCTGTAATGTGATTCAATTAATTAGTCCTGTAAGACAATTGGACAGGCTCGCTCCTCCAGTCACACCTCATTTACATAGCCCACAGTGTGGGCCTATTGTCTTTCATGCTACAAATCTGTAACCTTATAAGGGTGTCAAGGAAGAAGGTGAAATAAGTTATGTGATTGGTTATTAAAGGATATATAAGCCTTACAAAACTACAATAAGTTAGATCTGTGCCTGGTCTCTGGTGTCTTTGTGCATGCATCTCTGGTGACGCCATCTCCCTCACCTTCCTGAGTACCAAATCTGTTTCCACAACATGGTTTGAAACAGCCCGTGACTGTGTCAGGCATAAGAAAAATTATGGATGGCTTAGGACCCTACTGTGTCCATATAGTGTTTGTTCAGTGTATATGTCACCATGTGTCAAAGCCAACTCAATGGCACCTAACAAAACATATAATTTACTACTTCTCAAGAATAAATTGCAGCATAGAGTAGAAATAAAAGATTCTTAGGCAAAAGAGACTGTATTTTAAAACCCAGTTTGTCTCCATATAAATCATGGGTAAGTTACCGTCTCTGAGACTTGGTTTAATTATCTTTAAAATGAAAACAATAAGGCTACTTGCAAAACTTATGTGGTGGCAATTAGAGATAGTACTTGTAAAATATCCAACACATAATTTGCTCTGTGTAGTTAAAGACTGATACAGGGGCTGCAACAAAAGTTTCAAACCTAAAATGTGTGAGGATGGCCCAGGGCCAGGCAGTGTTTTGTTATGCCGTACATATGACTGCTGTGAGTTTGAATCAACTCAATTGCACCTAGCAGCAACAGTTACAGAATAAATTTTAAATGCCTACAATGCATACTGGCAATTTCCATCAAGTTATTTCTGATCTAGTCCTCCCTACTTCTAGTTCATCTGACCTTAAGGTAAGGCCATATACTGGTAGTTAGGAGAAAGAGAAAGTGGTCTGGATATTGTAAGAAGGCAAGGAAGAAGAAAAGGGGTATTGCTTGAACATCATAACCATTATTTTAGATCACAATTTTTGACTCTTGCTGGTAGCCTAGGGTTTCTTTGGAGTGGGCGATGGTTTCTTGTTTCATTTTTGTTTTTGCTTTTAGTTTTGTTTTAATGTTTTGTTTTGTTTTGGGGCACCACTGCCTCTGGCGGTCATGGGCGCTATCCAGTGCTGTTCCTGAGAGCCACTACTGGATTTGAACCGCCAAGCCCGTGGATTGCAGTCCCACACTCAACTACTTACACCACCAGGGCTCAGCCCATCACTGTTGTTTTAATGAATGCCAGCATTGATCAGTGTCACTGTAGAATAACTTCCAAGCCGACATGTTTTTAACAGCTAGTATTAACTATGGCTATAGATTCTTTGGTTGCTTCTGTGCAGCTGCTTATAACACTGGAGTTCAAAGGGGTGAAATGTGTCTGACAGCATACTTCTGGCATTTGAAGATTTCGTTTGACAGTATTGACTGCAGTGAACTGAACAACCACCAAACAACATTGATAAGAGGATCTCTTGTGGTTTTGAGAGGCAGTATGATACAATAGAAGGGGATTTGGGCTCAAAATTCACAACAGCTGGTCCCACCCCTGATTCTATGTTGGATTTGCTTTGTGACCTTGAACATTTTATTAAAGCTCTTTGGCACTGGGCAGCATCTGTAAAACCGGGCAGTGTCATTGGAATACAGCTTCAACTCACAGTTCGGTGGCCTGGCATTTCTATTACAATCTAGTGAGCACCAACAATGGAATGGTACCTCTGCTGAATACAGAATGAAGCTTTGGCTGACAAACTGAGCTGGGAAGACACAACAGCCAGAGGAAAGATGGGGAAATAAACTCAGCAGAATTGCCACATATTACAAAGTGCTTTATAAATATAGTTTTAGATGGACTTGTGTAATGATAATAATTAAGAGGCAGGAGGATTCTGTGCCCACATGGAAATGGAAGGGCAGAGTGACTGGTTACTATAGCTAGCCTCTCTTTCAATATCAGAACTACAATTATGGTGTGTTCTCTGCATATCCCAGCCAGTTCATTTGAGTTTTCCTGTCCAATTGGCTGAATGCAGGCTCTCCTACATGGATTTTTTTTCTCTAATCGTAGGTGCAACCCATATTATCAAGACCAGCCATGTACATAAATAACTCTCATCTTCTTGTTCTTATCATCCATAAACACAGTGTGTGGGAAGAATCTATTTATGAATTCAGACGCTCCAGCCCAGGAAAATATGGGGACACTTTATGGCCACAGCAACTACGTCCTCATCACCAGAAGACTGACTGAGGGTAGGAAAAAGGCAATGAAGTTACAACAGGTGAATCTATACCCAGAGTGATGCTGACCCAGGATCATGGTTGTGATTGAATTGTCTTCCCTATATGTGATGAAATCCAAACATCTGCACTTGCGAATACAGAGTCCCTATTTGTAAGCAGTTTTTCTTCTTGTATTGTTCTGAAGGGGTGTGTGTGTGTGTGTGTGTGTGTGTGTTTACATGTGTATTCTAAACTTGGTGCTTCTAAATTATAAAAAAGACTGCCATAAGCACAACAAAGAATCTCTTTCACACACACATGGAAAACAGATGCATCTACAAACCCAACAATACTTTAGGATGTTGAGCAACTACTTCTAGATATTCCCTCTATAGTCCCACTTTGATTTCAGACTTCTTGCCTATTGAACTATGAGAAAATTAATGCCTGTTCTTCATAATGAATGGCATACTTGTAGGGTTTTTGTTTCAGCAGGACTAGGGCACTAAGATGCAAATGGGCTTGAGAAGGCACAGCAATGGAATCAGAAGAACAGGTAAGAATCTTGCCTCTATTTTCCTGAAGTCATAGGCAAGGACTTAATTGCAATTTGTTACCAGCCATAGCAGCACAAGGATAAAAATGAAGAGTAAGTTTTTAGAAGCACTTGACAACATATTGTTGATATTAAGTGTTGGTGAGTCAATTCTGACCCATCGTGATTCTAGGTACAACAGAATAAAACACAGACCACTCCTTTGCCATTCTCACTATTGTTCTTATGTTTGAACTCATTGTTGCCATCACTGTGTCAATCCATCTTGAGGGTCCTCCTTTCCAGTGTCTCCTCCACTTGACCCAGCATGATGTCCTTTTCAGGTACTGGTCAATAACATATCAAAAGTTCATGAGGTGAAGTCTCACCTTCCATGCCTCTAATGTGCATTCGGTGTGTACTGTTTTCAAGATAGATTAATTTGTTCTTTTGTCAGTGCATGGCATTTTGAATATTCTTTACCAGCGTCATAATTCAAATGATTCAATTCTTCTTTGATTTCCCTTATTCAATGCCCAACTTTCACAAGCATATGAGGTGATTAAGGAAACCATGACTTGGTTCAGGCACACCTTAGTCCTCAAGGTATCATCCTTGAATTTCAACTTCGAAGGAGGCATTATTCAATAAAGTGCATCATTTGCTCTCTTAACTGCTGCTTCTGAGCATTGTTTGTGGATTCAAGTAAGATAAAATCCTTCAAAAATTCAATCATTTCTCTCTTATGATTTTACTGATTGGTCCAGTCTGAAGATCATTGGTTTTCTTTATATTTGAGGACTATACTCCTTGGTTTTCATCAACAAGTACTTCAAAGCTTCCTCACTCTCAGCAAGCAAAGTTATAATAGAATCGATAGAATAATTCTAATCCTATAATTCCTGGAGCTTCTATTTTGCATGTCTTTAAAATTTTGTTTTTCATTTTTTTGTATGCCTTGTAAAAGTATAGTTTATGGCAGGTGTGGAATTTTTTTAAAAGAAACAGTCATTTGCCAAATATAACTTGAAATCAACCATCTGGTCTATAGTCTAAATTTATCTCAACTTAATAAACTTTCACAAATATGCATACGTCCAATTGTATGTGGTCTCAAAGCACCTTAGTACAAATTTTGTAAGCATCAACTATGTCAGTAAGGGAAAAAAAGGAGATATAGTACATGGCCATCCAGAGAATTCACCATACTCAACATATCTCACTGTCCAAGGAATAGGGTTACTAAAGGAATGAGCTTATCAGTCTAGATTTAGTCCAGAAATAGAACTCACATGGCAATTTAAACAGAGGGGATTTTGTATAAAGAATCATTGAGCTATGAAGAAAACAAATCACAGAACCACACAAACAGTTCTGTAAAGAGTACCCTGGACTAAGGGAAGAAGACCCACAATTGAGATAGGATTTCCCTGCAGAAAGTGGAGATGCAATTCAATTGCTGACAGAAAAGTGTGCTGGGCTGTCTGGTTGAGAAGGTGTTCACAGTTATGGAGTGAGCTGGAGACAAACCTCCATGGTACAGGAGGATGAGTGCTGGTATTTAACACAATGCCTTGACTACCAGGTCTTCAGAGAGCAGAGTCAGAATCAGAAGAATTGCAGCAAGAAGAAAAGCTTCAAGTTCTGCTCATTATTGCAAAACAAGCAATAAAGGGTCAATTTGGACTCAAGAAGCAATAAACTGATAACTGGCATGGGTAAAGGACATATTACAAATGGAATCCAGGAATACTGATGGGGAAGTCAGTCCAGAAAGGGGAAACATCTGAAAGGTACCTCTGGGAGAGCACAATTGCTTGAGTGTTGGCAGAAAAAGGGGGAAAGACCAATTTTCCTTTTATTTTTTTTTAAGACCAACCTTCAAGTAAGGCTAAAAGTGACTAAAACTACTTTGAAGGCACCTGGGGGGTAGTGTCCTTAGTAATGTGTACCCAATAAGCCACATCGGCCCAAGTTTATGGTCATACCTGGTGACTCAGGCCAAGTGCCACAGAACACTGGACCACTGACTCCTTGATCTTCAAGGTGCACAACACTCCAAATACTACACAAGTCCTAAGAGAGACATGATGTGGAACTGCTAGGTGAACTGGACTTTACTTTGTGACTGGAGGCCTTAAGATGGATAATTTATGGTGTCAGAAGACAATTATACTAAGAGTATTGAATTGGCAGTAATTCCCAGTGAATATTATTGTAAAAATTTCCCAGACAACCAACTCCCATTGTTCGTGTAAATACCATAGAGCCACAAAAGGATTTATTCTGTGTAACTGAATAATTCAAGTATTGTAATTTGAAGTTAGGCTACATTGGCCCAAGGTCACTTTCTCAACATTGATTTAGCAATTAATACCTAGTGCTGATCAATGGCAATAATGACAGACGATCTTTAAACTATAGGGAGATTCTCTACCATAAATTAACAAGGAGGTCTCTAAAGGCAGATAAATAAACAGAGATCTATGAATGGGTTTTGGGACCATACGAATCCTAGCTCCAACTTAAGAAAAAATAATTCTTACATTATGACTGTGCATGATACCTGCACTTAGGAAGGAAACATAGAAGATATGGGTGCTATAGCAAAGTGTGGCAAAGAAACTAGGTGGTGCTTTGCTGTCAGATAAAACAGCATCTGGGATCCTAAGGTGCTTGTTTGCAAACAAGCTGTCATGTCAACTATATCCACATGAAAGAAGCACACTAACATCAATGACAGAAGGATTGTTAGTCATATCCAATTTCCCTCTATCCCTAATAGAGGAATAGGAAGAAATGGTTACCAAATGACAACTGAGAGCAGCATGGAAGCATAGAAGGATAAAGGGGAGCTGACATCAGAAAGTTCAAGAAGGAAGAAAATGTTTTGAAACTGATATTGGAAGAAATTTTACAATATTACTTGATGTGATTGACCTACAGAATGATATGATATCTGTATTAGCTCCAATAAAGTGTTTTTTTTTTGGGGGGGAATAAATAAATAAGATTTAAAAGACAGCTCAGGAAGATAAGGGAAATATTATTTTAAAATTTTAAAAATTTACTGTTAGACAAACAAAAAAGAACACACCCAGCATATCTCAAAGTGAAAGGATGCAAGAAAAAAACACAAACCTTGATTTATGATATTGAAGGATTCTGTAGTCAAATATTGAAGAATATAGAAAGCATCAAAGAAAGATGGAAATAGTACACAGAATTATTGTACCAAAAAGAACTAGTTGACCCCACCACACCAGGATGAAACACTAAGGGTGTGCAATAGAACAGCAAGGGGAGCAGAGCAATGAAGTCCCCAGGGAATACCAAAAATGGACTGTGGTGCCAGAGCATGGTACTCCATCAGAATCAAGCAGAAAACACTCCTAAAGGTCAAAAAACAGACCTTGAACTACTTATAGGCTTTTCTTTTTCGTCTTTGGGCTTTTGTTGTTGTTGTTTTCTTTTGTTGTTTTGTTTTTCTCTGTCTTGTTTTTGTGCTTATTATGGTCTCTGCATGTCTGTCTAGATAATATAGGTGGGATAAAAAATTTGCTGGAGAAAACAGCAGGATGGATGACAGTTCCTGGGTACTAGAACTAGAGAGAGATGGAGACAGGGAGAAAAAGGAAGTGGGTGTTAACAAACCCAGTCACAAGAGAAAAACAAGTGATGTAAAATCAATGACTAGGAGGGTGTAGGAGACCTGGTGGGACTTGATCAAAGACAGTGTAATCTAGAAGAATTACTGAAACCCAAATGAAGACTAAACATGATAGTGGGAAAAGAGGAAAGTAAAAGGAAATAGAGGAGAGAGGTAACAGGCAAAAGACATTTATAGAGGCCCAAATACAGGCATGTATATATTTATATATGATATTTATATTTATATATGATAGGAAAAGAGACCTGTGTGCATATATTTACAGGCTTGGTAGTAGGTAGCAGATGGACATTCGGCCTCTACTGAAGTACTCCCTCACTGCAAGAACACTTTGTTCTATTAATCTGACATTCCATGATGCTCACCTTCCCAACACTATTGCTGAAGACAAAGTGGGTGCATAAGCAAATGTGGGGAAGAACGCTGATGGTGCTCAGCTATCAAAAGATATAGCATCTGGAGTTTCAAGACTTAAAGATATACAAATGGCTATCTAGATGAGAAACAAACAAAGCCCACATAGAATAAGCACACCAGTCTGTGTAATCATGAGGTATCAGTAAGATCAGGTACCAGGATCAAAGACCCAGAACAAAAATCATACTATTGTGCAGAGTGGATACCAAAGCCCATTTGTAGGCAACTGACACATCCTTACAGGAGGGTCAGGAGGAGAAGACTAGCCTGTCATGGTGAAGTATAGCACCAGTGAAATAAATGACTTTTCTCTAGTTCATTAATATTTCCTTCCCCCACACAGTATGGTCATCCCAACTCTGTCTTACAAATCAGGTTAACCAGATCATTTACATGAATACAGATAAGAGTCAGGAACACAAGGAATATAGAATAGATGAATCCCTCATGACTAATATTGAGAGTAGTCATACCAGGAGGGGAAGGGGAAGGTGGGAGGAGAAAGGAGGAACTCATCACAATGATCTATCTATAACCATCTCCTAGGGGGATGGACAAGAGAAAAGTGGGTGAAGGGAGAAATCAGTCAATGTAAGACAAGAAAAGAAATTATAAAGGATCAAGGATTCATGAGGGAAGGAATGTGGAGGACAGTAGGGGGAAATGAGAAGCTGATGACAAGAGCTCAATGAGAAATAAGACATTTTGAAAATGATGATGGCAACAAATGTACAAAAATGCTTTACACAATGGATGGATGGATGGTGGTTGGATGGATGGAGGGATAGATGAATGGATGGATGGATGGATGGTGATAAAACCCCCCAATGTAATTATTTTAAAAAAACACTAGCTGATTTGCAACCATTTCAAGAGATAACATATAGTCAAAACTAATGATACCATAGGCAGAAATTCAAGCTGGACTGAAAGCATTAGTCAAAAACAAGACTTCAGGAAAGGACTGAACTCCAACTGAACTGGGAAAGGTCCATATTCACACCCATTTCATAGAAAGGTGATCTCAAAGAATGCTCAAACTATAGAACAAGATCAATAATATCAAGTGTAAGTTAAATTTTCCTGAAGATCATTCAACAATGGTTGCAACAGTACATTGACAGAGTTGCCAGAGATTCAGGATGGAATCAGAAGAGGTAGTTCAACAAGGAATATCATTTCTGCTGTCAGATGGATCTTGGCTGAAAGCTGAGAATACCAGAAAGAGGTTTACTTGTGCCTCATTGACTATGGAAAAGCATTTGAACTGCGAGTATCATCAGAAACTATGGATAGTCTTGAGAAGAACAGGAATTCCAGAACACTTCATTGTGCTCATGTGGAATTTCTATATAGATCTAGAAGTAGTTACACTAATAGAACAAGCAAACACTATATGGTAGAAGAAGTATGTGTTAGGTTTGTGTCATCTCACCACACTTACTCTGTATATTGAGAAAATAATCAGAATATGAGACTACATGAAGAAGCATACAACATTAGGATTGTAGTATGGCATATTAACAACTTGCGATATGCAGATTATACCACTGTACCTGCTCAAAGTGAGAAGGACTTCTAATCATGATGCCATATTCTTTTTCATATAATCTGGCTTCTCTGATTTTTTATCCCAAATATAGATTGAATAAGTATGGTGAGAGAATACCGTCCTGACATACACCTTTTCTTATTTTAAGTTTGTATTATTCCCTTGTTCTGTTGTCACAAAAGCCTCTTGATTCATGAACAAGCTATGCATAAGCACAATGAGGTGCTCTGGAATTATAATTCTTGTCAAAGGTATGCATTGATATGGAGAATTGCATTGGCTCTATCTACTTTAAAAGAACTCTTTCAAAGTGTTTACAATCCAGAACATTACTTTGAGGACAAAAGTGCATCTGACCCTCACCATGTAATTTTCATTTACCTCTTGTGTTAGATTTCTCTAGAGAAACAAAACCAGAACACTTATGAATCTATCATCTATCTATCTTTTATATCTCTATATCACCTGTCTATCATATATATAGATAGATGAGAGAGAGAGAGAGAGAGAGAGAGAGAGAGAGAGAGAGAGAGAGAAAGGAAGATAATAACCAATTTTCCACAAATAGTACAGAAGTCTCGGTTCAATTCATTTTCTTGGAAAGGTTAATACACTGGAAAAACTTCAACTCACATGGACTTCTGGGTCCAAAGTCAAGAAATCAGACAGTGGAGTCTTTCTTCTGGCAGACAGGCAGAGTCTGCCTGCAGGCAGGAGACAACGGGGTGGGTCAGCAACAGTCAGTAGCATGGGGCCTTGGCAAAGCAGGCCCAATGTGATCAATAACTTAATAAATGTACAGTGACAGAGTCCACCAGCCTCAAGCTGAAGCCATACACACACCAGCAGCATGGCAAAGCATGTCTCAAAGGAGTCTCAAGCTCCAGCAAAAAGGTCTATGGGTTGGTTTCGCCCACAGGAGGGGAAAACCCAGACTGAGGCAGAAAACTAGCTAAAGCAGTAGCATGCTGATGCTGGTCAGATCACCAGGATGCAAGAGAAATATGGGGTGCCAGCCATCTTTATTTATCTCGGTCTCCTTCCAATTAGCCTGCTCAAACTCTCCTCACATATTTCTATTGACCTAGTTGGCACAATAAACCTCACTATCACACTTCATATGTTTGACAGCTGAACAGTGAATAAGTAAGATGGACAAATTATCAATAACTTGAGTAACTGTGCTGTAAAATCATACAGAAAGTACTCTGGACTGCCAAAATAACAAATAATTCTGTCTTGGAAAAAATATAACTGGAATGTTCTTTAGAAGCAAGGATGTTGAGACAGTCACTTGTACTTTGGCCATGTTATCAGGAGACATCAGTCTCTGGAGGGGAAGGACATCATGCCTGGAAAATTTGAGGGACAGAAAAAAAAGAAGATACTCAACAAGGTGGATTGACACGGTGGCTGAAATAATAGGCTCAAACATAAGAACAAATGTGAGCCTGGTTCAGGTCCAGGTGGTGTTTCTCTCTGTTGTACAAAGGTTGCTATGAGTGAGAACCAACTGGACAACATGTAATAACAGTGATAGCATTAATATAAGTTGACAGATTCTTATCTCCACCCTCATAAAGCTTACACTCTTCTAGTATAGACAGGAGCCAACAACATTTGTTTTTGATGTTGTTGTTGTTGTTGTGAAAGTCCACAAAAGAAAGGCTAATGGTCTCTAACACAACTTTTCTGTCACAATGGTGAGGAAGCACCCACAGATAGTATGTAATCATATGAGCTTCCTGTGCTCTCATAGAATTAGGCAGCAGACCAAATTGTCCCATAGATTATAGCATATAAACCTCCGATACAGACAAGACCAATACAAAGGAGAGTTTGGAAATAACTGAATGAACTAATAATAGCTAAATTTTATCTTAACTTTTATGGTACTTAGCCATATAAATCTTCATAATAACTTGATAGGCTTTACAATTCCTATTTTACAGATGAGAATATACAGAAGTCGAGTTATTTGTTCAAAGGTGCATTGCTAGGAAGTTGTGGAGCTAGGATGTTAGCCCATAGAAATCATGTTTCAAAAACTTCTCTTTTATGTGATTCTACTTCTGGTTTATAATACAGGTAGTCATAGTTAACAATTATTGAGAAGTTAATATATCTCAGACATCATGGAGAATGTTTCCTATTCCTGAAATCATCTAATCTTTATCATTTCCCAATGAAATAGATTATCTAGCTTTTCTCTTCATTTTGAACATTAGGGACTATAGGTTAGAGAGGTGAATTACCTTGCCCAAAGTTGCACAGTTGTGGCATGGTTTTGCTTTCAGGTACTCTGCTTCCAGATCTTGTACTTATAGCTTTGCAGTTGCCTCTCTGCAAAGGAGGAATCAGAAAAGGAAAAGAGTAAGGGTCAATGTCATCGAAGGTGGCTTCAGGGAGAAATGAAGTAAAATGTGGACTTCAAATGAGTTGGATAACATTTGAATCAGCAAAAGGAATAGAGCATGGTTTGGCTTGCTCCATGCACAATGATTTGTTTTTTCATTACTTACAAACATTAAAAATGTTTGTAGATCATCAATTTCTTGCATCTCTCACTTCAGAGTATCGGGCAACACTGACCACAGGGTGGCATGGTGTCTATTCAGTAAATCCCATAATGACTGCACCATTTCCAGTTGGTTTCCTTAGCTTGCACCACATCACAGTCTGTGGGACCACATCCGTCTACTACGCTGCTGAACATAGCAGGTGCCCTATGAGCACTTGAGTGGGTGATCTCTGAAGGTGAGCCAGAGATTGCCACCAGGAGCAAAGACACAGGGACAGGCATGAAAGAAAAGATGGTCCTTGTATGTGTAGCTCATGACAGGAAAGGGATGAAAGTGTGAGCAGAGTAAAGAGGGCCTTGGTGACAGAAATAGTTAGACATTCAATGACTAACTAAAGGTTGATGGTCTGAAACTGCATGAAGATTCTATTCCTTCCAGAAGAAAGACATGGTGAGGAGTTGAAAATAAATCAAACAGTCTTGAAAACCCTATGAAGCATCTCTTTTCTGCATATATGAGGTAGTCTTTGATTTGGAATTGATTCAAGGTCAACTGATTTAGTGTTCAGAAAGGATGGG
This sequence comes from Nesogale talazaci, assembly GCA_004026705.1. Classification (NCBI taxonomy): domain Eukaryota; kingdom Metazoa; phylum Chordata; class Mammalia; order Afrosoricida; family Tenrecidae; genus Nesogale; species Nesogale talazaci. The sequence continues at coordinate 114,657 of PVJH01002521.1, read as the reverse complement.
TAATGGAATTACCCAGTGCAGGGTGAACGGTTTTGTGGGAAGTGAGTAAGTAACTAATGAAGAACAGTGAGGATTTTCATCTGGGAGGTCTACAAGAATGGTTTTCTCCAGAAGCTATGACTGTAGGGATATGCCACTTTGAAAGCTGAGTTGAGTGGGGGGAGAGAGGTAAGTAGGAGAGAAATTAGTGCAGGGAAAAAAAGCTGTTGGGAGCGTATTATATGGACCCAGCTTTCGACCAAGAAAGAACTCCTGTTGCTGCCTGAGTCAGCCAGGAATGATTTTGCCACTTGACTGGCTTTATTTACTTAAGTAGTCCGTAGTATAGTAAACAGAATGGGAAAAGGGTGATGTTTGGGCTAGAGGACCAATATGGAGAAGAGATGATTCTTAACTACTTAACAGATGGGGGGAGATTAAGTAGGAGATTGTTGGCAAATAGAAAAATGTCACCAAAGGCGCCTGTAATAACAGCCTTAAGCCATGAGTGTCTCCTTTCTCTTCCCTTCCTTCTGCACTGCCTACAGAGATCCACCCACACCTTGCAAATCCCTGTACATCTAATAAAACAGTAAACGTGAAAGCAATTTGCAGTAAGCAGGGCACATAACAGGTGCTCAGTAAATGTTAGTCTGAATCTGAGTCAGAGTAGAGATAGATACTTCAGTTTGCCAATCTGTATTTCTGTCAGGTGTGCATCATCTGTGATAGATTCAATACTTTGAGGGCATTACTGCAGCTAAAGAGCAAGGAGACCATTAATGGGGAGAAAAGACAGCAAAAGGAATAGGATGGAAGAGTAACACATATTTTTACTCCTATAGGAAATAATTTCCTAAAAGTCACATAAACTTTCCCAAGTTGAAAAAGAGAGTGCTGTAGTTTTAATTCCCTCTAAAGTGCTTCATCCAGTGACTGTACTTTTACCCGGAGCAGTAGTTTGCACAGTAAAGATGATTACTACCGAAGTCAATGTAATCTTGCCATTAAAATATCCTTTCATCAGTGGCTTTCAAAGGACTTATGTCAGTGCCCAAAGCATCTAAGTTACAGTGACATGAAGAATTCTATCTTCTGTTTTTTTTTTTATTTTCTCTATTTTAGGGAATGGAGGAGCAGGTATCAATATAAAATTAAGAGTCTGCTACTAACCCTGTCAGACACTGACTTCAAAAGATGTTACTGCCAGGCAAACCAAGACATTGTTTTGGGTGTCGGTTTCTCTTTTATTTATTTATTTATTTATTTATTTATTTATTTATTTAGGTATCACTGCCCTCTGGTGGGAGTGGGAGGCCCAGCCTTGCTGCTGCTGGATTTGAACCGCCAAGCCAGTCAGCTGCAGTCCCGCACTCAATCACTACACTACCAGGGCTCAGCCCCCAGTTTCTCTTTTTAAGAGAAGAAAGATTCCATTATCATACTTAGCCTTCATTTGGGTTTCAGTAATTTCTCTCGGTTACATTACTCTTCATCAATCCCTATCAGGCCTCTTGCACCCACCTTGCCAATGATTTTGGATCACTTGTTTGCTTGTCCCTGAGTTAGTCAACACCACTTCCTCTCCCTCATCTCCCCTTCTCCCATGTCCTCCTGGCACCATCAGTCTCCTCTAGATGGCTTATCCACCCTATCTCATCTACAGAGATCTACAGAGAGAGTAATGTGTACAAAAAAACAAGACATTGTAAGATGAAGCAACAAAAGAAAATAAAACAATGACAACAACAACAAAACCGATGTCCAGAAAAAGAATATAAATAAGTAAAAATAAAATAGTAATGAAAGAAAAACCTGGAAATAGTTCAAGGTCTGTTTATTGACCTCCAGGAGTGTCCCCTGATTGAGTCCGATGAGCTACCAAACCCTGAGGGAGGTAAAAGGAAAAAGAAGAAAGAAATAGGAGTCAAAGGGCATTTATAGAGGTCTAAATACAGGCATGTACATAGGTAAATATATTTATAAATAATGATGGGGGATATATCTACATGCATATACTTATAGGATTAGTATTAAGGCAGCGGATGGACATGGGGCTTCCACTCAAGTACTTCCTCAAATGCAAGAACAGTTTGTTCTATTATAATAGCATTCCATGATGCTCACTTTTCTGACATGATCACTGAAGACAAATGTGTGCATATGCAAAAGTGGTGAAGAAAGCTGATGGTGCCAGGCTGTCAAAATATATAACATCTGGGGTCTTAAAGGTTTGAAAGTAAACGAGCGACCATCTCGCTCAGAAGCAACAAAGCCCACAAGGAAGAAGCGCACCAGTCTGTGTGACCATGAAGTATCAAAGGGATCAGTTATCAGGCATCGAAAAACTAAAATTTTTATCATTACAAATGATGGGGAGTACAGATTAGGAACCCAAAGCCTATCTGTAGGTGAAGCAACATCCCCTTACAGAAGGGTCACAAGGAGAAGATGAGCCAGTCAGGGTACAGTGTGGCAACAATGAACTATGCATTTTTCCTCTGGTTCTTAAATGCTCCCCCCCCACACACACACACACATTATCATGATCCCAATTCTACCTTACAAATCCAGCTAGACCAAAGGGTGTACACTGATACAGATAGGAATCAGAAACATGGGGAATCCAGGACAGATGATCCCTTCAGGACCAGTGGTGAGAGTGACAATACCCAGAGGATGAAGGGAAGGTGGACTAGAAAGGAGGAACTGATGATAAGGATCTACATATAACCTCCTCTGTGTGGATTGTGATAAGAGTTGCATGAGCTCCCAATAAAATGATTTAAAAAAGAGTGAGAGAGAAGAAGGGTGTGGAAGAGACCAGTTCTAATCCTTCCTGATAAAAGATCATTGCCTTCCTGAATACAAGATCATCTGGGGAGTTTTTAGGAACAAGATTCCTGGGATGGAGCTGGAATCAGACTCTTAATATGCAACCATGATCTCTAAGGGGCATATGCTAATAAGTTTTTCTGGACTCAGTTCTGATCCCTCAATACCTGGTCCTAGTCAAGGAACCAGTATGTGAAAATGGTCATGTTTTCTCCAGCCAGCAACCGAAGCACAAAAGAATGGCCTAATTTCTTAAGCACATTGGAAGCCTTTCCAACACCTTGTCTGTCAGCATCCTACTAATGAAAGCAAATTTTACATTAATATCAGAGTGAGGAAGGAACAACAAAGGAATGATTATTATTAAAGTATAGGACAATCTATCACATGGTACCAAAGTAATTTGCATGTGTGTACATATATGTGTATGTATGTATACATGTATATATGTATGTGTGTATATGTATATATAAGGGTATACTTAAAAATGGATGCTCATTTGTTTTGTTTATGAGAGGGGGATAAAGGCACTTACAGTTCAGTCTACCAGGTCAGACTGCTACTCAAGCTTTCTATCTAGAGCACTGGTTCTCAACCTTCCATGTTTCTCATGTTTTAGTGACTCCCCAACCATAAAATTATTTTTGTTGCAACTTCATAACTTTACCTGCTACTGATATGAATCAGATAACTCCTGTGAAAGAGTCATTCAACTCCCAAAGGAGTAGCAACCCACAGATGAGGAACCACTGATTTAGAGGTTCTGAAAAGATTGTGTTAACAGTGTGCCACAAAGATGGCCTGATTTGTGGCAGAAGGGGGACTGTGTTTGCCACCATGACAATGCACCTTCTCATGCAGCTATCTCAATGTGTCAGTTTCTGGCAAAAAAAAAACCCAGCATGCCTCTCTTGCTCCACGCACCTTGATTCTGTTTCGGTGGGTCCAGAAGGATGTGAAAAAACAGTGATTGGATGACCTAGAAGAGGTCAAGAAACAAATGAAGGGGGTGCTGTTAACTATCCAAATAGAGGAGCTTGAAAAATATTTCCTAGAATGGAATTCCAGATTTGATAAATTAATTATTAAGTGTCATGGAGATTACTTTGGAGGTGATAAGGTTGTTTTGTAAAAATATTAGATGTATAACTTTGAAAAAAATCTTGTTTTTTGGGGGGGTACATCCATATGTGTGCGTGTGTATGTGTGTGTGTGTGTGTGTGTGTGTAATATCTAAGAAATATAGATAATGTAGCAGACATGTACTTGATGTCAATTTCATGATTGGGATGTAGGAGTGGAGTCTAGCCTGTTAATCTGGAGAAAGCCAATGAGGCCTCTGTGTAGGCATGGCTTTCTCCTCAGAATTCTGGGAAGTCTCGTGGTATTTCCCATTTGGAGTAGAGAGACTTGATTGAGTCTCCAAGATGGCCAACTACTGACAAGATGAGATGACAGCATGCTGATTGATCCTGATTCCTGGAGAATAGAGAAACCAGAAAAGAGACCACATGGGCTTGCCCTGATGGAACCAAACCTCTGGGGCCAGAGAAGTCACATGAAGACTCCTGCCAGTGCCAAGATGCTTGGGAGGTCAAGGGGAGGCCCCTGCCAGCACTGAAATGCTTCTATTGCCACTGGACACACAAGACTGCACCCACTGGCCTGTGATTGCCCTGGTGTCATTGCATGTGCTTCATAAGTCAGAAGGAGAGTTTATAGATTGGTATCGGACATATGGGCTAATATCAGACTTAGGATTTGGACTGGACTGGGTTGGGATGTTTTCTCAATGTTCCATTCCTCTTATATATAAACTTTTCCCTTCTATCCATATGCACGTCTATGAATTTGTTTCTCTAGTCTACCCGGACTGACACAGGTAGGAAGCCCCTTGAAATAGATATTCTCTGGTTTTAACCTGCTACCAGTTATTTTTCAGTCAGCTATAGCTAAAGGTGGTCTCCTGTGTGTGTTTCATGTTTTCAATGGTTGTTTTTTTGGAAGTAGATTGCCAGCCCTTTGTTCAGAAGTTCCCCTCTGGGTCGACTTGAACCACTAATATTTCTTTAGGATTCAAGCATGGTGAAGAGCATGTACTCAGAATTCATACTTATCACCATCAAGCAAAATCCACTATGGACGACAAAGATCAAGTAAGAGGAGGACTTACGAGAGGATAGGAAGGAGTTAACTTTCTATGAGGGTGTGCTTCCTAATTTTGTTCCTGATAAAAATTCTCCTAGCTGGGTGTTATTTCTTTTAATCCTCAGTTTTCCTCTTTTAGATGAGGAAAATGTCACAGAATGATAATTCACTTGCTTAAGACCGTACAATTCCGGAATGGCCAAGCTTCACAGTCTAAACCTAGTTTGGCTCCAGTGCCCAGACCTCTTTCGCTGCCCTGCTGCACTTGAACACGGTGGTCCAGACAAGCATGCATAATCTAACTGCACAAATCAGAAATCCAGGAGATTGTAAACACTTCCCGAAGATGCTAGAACACTTCCACCCTCTTGCATCTGGGCCTTCTAATTGCAAGCATCGCATCTCTGGTATCACTTATTCAACTTTACACAATGGTCACTTACTACCCAAGTATACCTGTACAAGTTACCTCATCTTCTCTGCCTCGGTTTTCTCATCTGTAATGTGGTCCTAACAGAAACTGACTCTTTGGAAAACTCTAAGGAGGACTAAATGGATCAACATTTGTAATATCATGTATTACGTGAATGGACAAAGTGAAAATTAGATAACTGCTAAAGAAAGGCTGCTGAATTAACTAGAAACATCTTTTTCTTTGATATTTAATTTACTTTATTTAGTCATTTTTTGAAATCATTTTATTGGGGGCTCGTACAACTCTTACCACAATTCATACATTCATTCATTGTATGCAAAGCACACTTGTACATCTGTTACCATAATCATTCTCAAAACATTTTCTTTCTACTTAAGCCCCCCTCCATCCCTGCTCCCCCCTTCATGAACCCTTGATAATTTGCAAATTATTATTATTTTGTTATATCATATACTGCACAATGTCTCCCTTCACCCACTTCCCTGTTGTCCATACCCCAGGGCGGAGGTTATATCTAGATCCTTATCATCACTTCCCTGTTTCTACTCCACCTTCCCTCCATCCTCCCAGTATCGCTACTCTCACCACTGGTCCTAAAGGAATCATCTGTCCTGAATTTTCCGTGTTTCTGGTTCCTATCTGTACCAGTGTTTATCCTCTGGTTTAGCCAGATTTGTAAGGTAGAATTGGGATCATGATAGTGGGAGAGAGGAAGCATTTAAGAATTAGAGGAAAGTTCCAAATTTCATCGTTGCTACACTGTACCCTGGCTGGTTTGTCTCCTCCCTATGACCCTTCTGTAAGAGGAACATCTTTTAAAGAAAAAGTCCTGCCTTCTAGCACAAACCTGCCACTGTCCTGCCAGCTCTCCAAGGGGTGGCTAAGAAAAGCAGCGAGCAGCTTCTGCTCCAGAGAATCCATGATCCCACAGGAGCCCCTTCTCTCCAGAGAACATCCTTGTGGCCTCTGGGTTATGCTTTACTCTGGGCCACATTTGATTAATCAGCTAACCAATTCCCACAAGCCAGTTCAACTCATGACATCATGCGTATCATTGGAGAACTATGCTCCCTGTGGGTTTTAATGACTGGCTCATTTTTATCCAAATGGCCAGGCCTTTTGCCATGATATTCATCTGCCTGTCCACTGAAAGTGGAAAGTGATGGGTGGTAACCATTTGTATGACTAAGGGACCAATCAGGTTTTGCTTGGCCCTTTCTGCCTTAGCTGCCTCTCTCAACTCAAATTTACCTACTTGGGGTCATTAAGGCTCTAGAAGGGAGCCCTCGTAACATAGGGGATTGCACATTAGTCTGCCAACTGCAAGGCCAGCAGTTCAAAAGCACCACCTGCTCCATGAAAGAAAAATGAGTCTTTTATTCTCAGAAAGAGATAGACTCAGAGACCCACAGGGGCAAGTCTATGCTGCCCTAGAGGATCACTGTGAGTCAGGATGGATTCAACGGTGGTAAGTTTGGTTAGGTTTGGATTCTTCTAGCATGTGCCCTTGTGATGCAATGGGTTACACGCGGCCCAGATGGATGGGCAGCATCTGTCTTTCAGATGTCTGGGAAATGCACCACACGTCTTAGGAGTTTTGTCAACGTCTCACAGGACCGGCTCATTAGACTCATTTGTAAAACTGGACTATCAACTCCGTTTGTGCCTGGTTCCCAAACACAGAGAATGAATTGCCCGGGCTCTTCAGGAAAGAGGATGTCTTTTAAAGCGCACTGTGGACTCCCCAACTGTTTATTTCTTAAGAAACAGTGATGTGAGATTACCCTCTCCCCCTACCCACTGCCATCTGCGTCTGAGTCCTTTCAGCTTCCACCTGCCTCATGACTGTTTGATGGCACCAGTACACACACACACACACACACACACACACACACACACACACAGAGCTATTTGTCAAGTGCCCACCCCATCCACAGAGAAGGGAGTTGTCAAGCCAACCTTAATCTCACCTGGAACAGGGGTCAGTTATGCCAGAAGATGAAAAGATAAAAAGCCAGGCTCTTTCAAAGGGCCAGCGCCCCCTACCCCCCATTCCCTGGTCTTCCCAAATAGAGCCCAGAGGAGGGGGGAAGACAGACCCAGAATGCCTGTGTCCATATGCTGCCAGGCAGGCCTCCCAGAATCCCAGGAAACCCCAGAGGAGAGAGCAGCTGCTTTTGTTTCCTTGGAGGCAGCACGCAGTAGGGAGTGGGGAAGACAGGAGCCAGCAAGACAGTGATGAGAAAGGCAGTCCCTGGCGTTCTAATGAGGCAATTAGAGCCCCAGCGTTTGCACTGTCAGAGCAGGACAGGGCTCTTGAAGGCCCCCAGCCCAGCCCCATCGTTTTACAAAAGAGGTAACTGAGGCCCAGAGGGGGAGAGTGACTTGCTCAGAGTCACAGTGCCAATTAGAGCTGAGATTAGAACCTGGGTCTCCAGATGCCAGAATGCCTGGTGCCTGCACCGGCCATAACACATGTGGCCACCAAAGGATATGCGTCTGCCAAGGTGAGGTGGAGGAGAGCAGGGCAGCTTCCTTCTGAGCAGCCCCAGGAAGAGCATCCTTCAAAGAAGAGCATCAGGAGCAGCTCTAGAATGGAGAAAGGAGCCTGTCTGGGACGCTGTGATTCCTACCTGCAAGTGTGTGACATACTGTGGACTCTCTAGGTCACCTTGAGCACCGTTGGCTACTGGGTTTTGCCTTTCTAAAGGGCCTTCCCCAGGGGGAGAGCACCTAAATCCCTGGTGTTTGGTACTAAGAGGCCTCCCATGCCTGGAGACCACAAATGCCTCCCACTTTTCTCCGTTTTAATAAGGTCAATCCATCTGCCCACAAGGAGTGGAAGGAGGGACCTGAAACCTGCCTCCAACCTTCAACCCTACCTGCCTCAGGAAGCAACCCCATGTCCCGCAGCCTGCACAAGAGCCCCAGACCCTCTGTCCACACGTGTCCTCCCGAATCGCCTCCCTGTACCCTCCGCCTCCAGGAGTGGCTGGGCACTGTGCGTTTGTGTTTTCCTCCATCTAACGCCTGGCAGGAAAACACTCCACAAAGTGCCACCGGCCCAAGTGGGAGCTCCTGCCCACGCACGCTGAGCCAGAGAAGTCGACTTGACATCTTGCCAAGCATTACCCTCTCTTGTCGCAGACACACCAAGTCTGTCCAAGGTCGGAGGATATTTTAATAAAGAAGCTTCTGGGGGAGGGGTTGGCCAGGAGGGCAGGGTTGAAGAAGAAGAGTCTCAGGGCTTTCCACCCAACACACTATAGGAATTATGTGCACGTGCACATTCTTGTGCTGGAGTCATAGGGAAGAATCCAAGAGCCTCGGAAGTGGGTGCCCCTTCCACCCCATGCCCATGCCTTGTTCAGAGGGAGAGAATGCTCTTTCTTATGAATTGTGCACTTTATCTCAACCAATTCTTCAGCAGCTCCAGGAGGTAGAGACTGCTCTCAAGTTAAGGACGAGGTCTTGAACATCAGAGCGTTTCAATATCTCGCCCAAAGATAGGTGGTACACCCTGCAGCCGAGACTCAGCATCCATATGTTTTCCAATATACCTGTTGGCATCCTGACTTTCTTACGGTGCTATATTTAGGTAAATGTAGCAACTATTGTCACTCAAAAGCCCCCATTTTCTTCCAATTAAAATAAAGTGTCCAAAGCCTGCTTCTCCATACCCTTTTCAGATAACACACCCTCTAGCACTTTCCACAGTCAGCAATGCTTCATTCTCTCCCTTCACAGACTTAATAGAGGCATTCACCAGAAGAGAAAAACATCCTAGGGTGGCTTAACAAGAAGCCCGTGTGGTAGGACAGAGCTGGAGGCAGCCATATTAATGAGGGGAACATGACTGTTGCATGAACATTTGGAATGAAGTGTGGCTCTTGCCCTGCAGCTGTCTATGAAACCCAGACAGTCTGTTGGCCCCTGAGTACATTTTATTGTTTCATTTGTTTTAAGGGGGGAACCTTATTCTTCAGCGTTCTCCAGTGCCAACAGAACAATCCTCCAAAATACGAAATGAATAACAAGTTCCAGTGGGGTTAAGATGGGAGTCCAGATTGGCTCAAATGATTAAATGCTTGACTGCTAAGTGAAAAGCTGCCAGTCCCCATCTACCCAGAGGCCCATCACAACAAAGACTTGCCAATGGAACTCCCAAGCATTAGCCATTCAAAGCTCCAAGGAGCACAGTTCTAAGCCAGCACCGATGGGCTGCCTGAGTGGGAGGTGACCAGGTGCAATGCCTCTTTAAGATGAAATCAGGCTCTCTCTCTAACTCACAGACATCCCAGCACCAACACGTGCCTTGTCCCTGTCCGTTTCTTTCAGAGAAGCACATTGGAACAGTGACTCCGGTGCGATGGCTTTGGGTACTTCCAGGTGCTTAAAACAAAGAAATGGCTAACAGCATTGGGCTCTCCCCCAACCCTGCTCTTAAAGGTCTGTGGGAGATAAAGGTAGGTCCTAAGCTAATCATCTCACTAACTTCTTGATTTTTCAATCCTGTGGAGTCCGATCCTAGGAGACTGGACCAATTTAATCTTTGATGCAAAATATTTTCTTTTAGAGCTACTTAATGTGGGAGGGGAAGTTGGCCTCCCACTGCTATATTCTACTGCAGGGATGAGCATCCTTTCACAGGGAATGCTACTGTGGAGAGTGCCCTCCTGGAGATGGCCCTACGGGCCTGGACGTGAACCACAGTTTGTCCTCCAGGGCTAGATTCTTTCATGGGAAAAGTAGAGCCAAGAAAACCAATACATCAAACCTCTCTTTTCTTGAAAGAGTTAGAGGCTGTTTGTGAGGGATCTTAATGAAAATGTGGACATGAGCTAAGTTACTTTAAAGTGCTCGTGTCAACAGGTCCACAGGATTGGGAAGAAACCATTCTCCCCATTTATTTGATGCGATACCCCAAGAGAAGTCTTTTGACACACACGTGGAGATGAAGTCCCTGATAGTCCCATGGAAGAAAGGACTGGTGACCAGCTTCTGTAAAGACTATTACCCAGGAAACCCTGCAAAACTCTCTAGAGCACATGATGCTGCCATGTGTCAGAATTGACTCAATGGCTAGTTTTTGCGACTGTGGTTCTCTGGTCTTTGCTTTTTGTTACTGTTGTGTCTGTGGAGACCTTGGGGCGTCATGAATTGCGAGACTCCTCGGGCACATAGGAATGATTCTACGACTGTTCATGGTGACAATGCACAGGTGGCATTCTCAGCCATCAAAGATGGACTGATTTGTCCCAGAAATATGTCAGCCAGTGAAGAGATGAAAGGGGACAAAGTGAGGTGAGTGCAGCTGACAGATTGAGGAGTGCGTCTAGTTGATGCAGTCTTTTAGGGCTTCCAGGAACAAGAGTATACCTTCCAGGGGCAATCTGTTTTGTTAAGGAGATCTGTGTGGTAGCACAGTGAGTTAACAATGGGACTCCTAACCTGAAGAATGAACGTTCAAATGTACCAGGGTTTGAAGGAGGAGGCTATCTGCTCCCGAACCATGTATCGTTTTGGAAACTACCTGGATAACACCACTGGGTTGCTATGGGTTGAAATCAACTCAACAGAAGTGAGTTTGAAGAATCTGTTTGCTTGAAAAAAATAGCCCAAATGATTAAAGACTGATCAGGTGAAATCTGCATATAAAAAATATCAGCCATGTGCACATTTATCTTTCCCAAGGATGTCCCCTTATTCTGTCATTCTAGGTTCCTTAATGCTGCACTTTGCTTGCCAAGTCCAATCTCCTCAACACAAGTATGATGTGTCGATTGCTGTCTTGGAGACATTGTGGAAGAAAGATGAGGCTTTCTACTCCTGTCAAAACCAATAGCTGCAGAAACTCAAAAGGACAGTTCGACTCTGCTCTAGAGGGATCGCATGAGTCAGCATCAACTGTGTGGTAGTGAGTGAGTAAGAGGTTTAAAAAATGAGTTCGTGCTGGACCTCGCCCAAAATATAATATATTAAAAACTCATTATTAAGATATTTAAACTATTAAATCATTGCAAATTATATCCAACACAAAAAGAATGTTTTTAGACCTAAATTTCTAAATCATCAAACATAAACATAAAAATATTCATATAATAAAGGTCATAAAGAAAAGCAAATGGAATAAATGTGAAAGTAAAAATAAGGTAACTTTCAATCATTATATAAATCATTTTCCTTCATCTCTTGACCCATGGGAACTTTTAAAAAATGCCAACAACCAGTATACCAGCCCAAGGCATCTGGTCCTCTCATCCTTTCCTGAAATGCAGATGGAGACTCCTATGTGGTCTTGGTAAGAGGAATTGGTCACGCTCATTAGCTTGGACAGATTTAGGTTTCAAATAAGCTCAACTGAGAATCCTCAAGAGACTGACTCTTGCAAAAGCTGCACTATAGCCTGAAGAGGGACATGCCAGGTTTCAATTAATGAAAAAGGCTATTAAATTGTTCAGATGGCATATTAATGAGCAATCTTCAGGTCACACAGGCAACAGCCACACCTCCAAACCTTAATTACTGTGCCATTATTGAAAAGAAGAGACACCTCCGTGGTGGTGTGGATTACTCATTGGGCTGCTAACCACAAGGTCAGAATTTCAAACTTATTAGTCTCTTCAAGGGCTGAAAATGAGACTTTCTGTTCACATAAAGACTTACAGCCTCAAAAACTCATAGGAGCAGTTCAACCCTATCTTATAAGATTGTTGTGGGTCAGAACTGACTCGTGGCAATGAGATTTCTATTATTTTTATTGAAAACAATGGGGTCTTAGTGGCACTGTGATTAAGTACACACCAACTAAACAACAATGTCCTCACCTAATGGCTCAAACTTACCAGCCATTTTCAAGACAGCCTTGGGGATATTTACAACCTTTGAAAATCTATATGCATTGGAACTGGAATCCACAGTAGTGGATTCACTTTTTGGGTTATTGAAAAGAATCTACGTTAGTTCACAAATGAGTTCCAAGGACATCAGTCTTGAGTATAATGCAAATATAGTCAACCTAGGGGAAATCTAATGAACAAAGATGATAGTGGAGCTGGTACATTACAATTCCATAGAGATGACTGACACAAACGCAGAAGAAAAGTGATTATGACGTCAGCCAGCATGAAGTCACTAAGTTATTAGAATTGAGACACTATCCGCCAACTGTCTGTCAGTTTGTTGTACTGTGTTGACATGAGTGTGTCTGTAATGCAGAAAGCTACCTTTCAAACTATATTTCACTGATATTCCAAATGCCAGCAGGGTCATCCATGGTGGAAAGTTTTGGGTGGACCATCCAGACTATTGCAGATTAGAAAGAAAGCCCTGGACACCCACTAGATCACAGCCTCTTGATCTGAGAATATTCAATTCCCCTACTGTGGGCAGGTCATCAGAAGGGACTAATTGGTGGAGAAGAACATCATGTTTGGTACAATGGCGAGCCAATAGAGATAAAGACCTTCAGGAAGATGAACGGACATAATGGACAAACCAGTCAAGCACACCAACCACTCCTGCAAGGTTATCTCAGGGCCTGGCACCATCTGTCTGTCTGTTCTGCGTGGGGTTTCCATGAGTAGGAGCTAATGGCAGCCAATAACCATAGATAAGGTATACTTAGAATGCATTTCTTACCAAATCATCTGAGGGATTATGTATAGTTTTCCCACATATTACTCCCAACTGTCAGAAGAACCAACAAATTTGTCTGGGCAGAAGAGAGGATGCAGACACATTGTCTCATATACATGTTGAACATGTTATCAGGAAAACCTAGTCCTTGGGAAAGGACATCATGTATGATAGAAGGTCAGTGAAAAAGAGAAAGACCCCTGATGAGACAGATTGACACTGGGGCTGCCACTCTCAGCTCAAACATAACCACAGTCAAGAGCATGACTGGACAGTCTTTCTTTCCATTGATCTGTAATACATAGAATTACTGAGTCTGAATGGACTCGACCTCACATAATTCAGGACTATTTCCAAGATGCCTGCCTACCACACACGAATGAGAAACTCCTGTTGTCTCTGAGCACGTGCATATCACGGGAAAATCTGTAAAAGTCAGGGAGGGTGCTTTGTTTACATTGCCTTAATTTTTTTCTGGACTTGGTCATGATTTGCATAGCTACTGTTATTCCTTTTATTCATACAAATAATTCTCACTTTATTTTTCTCTTTACCCTTTGAGTTTGTCATGGTTTAACCCAATAGCGTACTTTCCATACACTGACACACCGTTATTACAAACTATTTTCATTTCAAGGGAGGAATGGAGTGAATAAAGGAACTCTAGTCTCTTTCACACCACCTATGTGGTCCAGTCAAAACACTGAATGGTAGATGGTTTGAGCACTTCACAAGAAAAATCTGTAAATGTAACTCCAAAGAAATCAACCTTGGGAAACACTGTGTGGTATGATTTTACTCTGACATGCCTACAGGTGTTATGGATCAGAATAGATGCAATAGCGACTATTTTAAATTGCCTGTAAACCATTAGTCTAAGTGAGAAAAAATGGCGAGTTTTAGATTTTCACTTAATATCTATTTAAAGTAATACATGGATAAATTGGTAAGAAATAAATGTTTTTTACATAGTGCCTGACCTTAACTCTATTGCTTAAATAAAACTAAAAGAATAAATAAATGCCAATTAAACATTTGCTATCAGATATATACTGCGTTATGGATTTTCTAAACCTAAGTTCTTTGGATTAATTCCTCCAAACTAGGGTTTCCAAAGTTAGCATATCTTCATATATAGGACACTTGCTCACATTTTAATTCTACACAGACAGTATATGTTTTAATGCATATCTTGAATATGACAACACATACTTATAATAAAAGTACTCATTTGTTATTTATCTAAAATTAAATTAATTGGCTATCCTATCTTTTACCTGGAAACCCTACTTTGAATACTCGTGCATTATATTAAGGAAAATAAGAGACTCTAGAAAACACGAGTTTGCGTTTCATGCCAGATTGATTGATATTGACTAGCTGGCCGCAGTCAAAGAATATTTCATTTACTAGGGTCAATTAGTGATGTCTGCCAATGATAAGGTATAGAAAAATTCTGATATGGATGTTAAGTATTTGCTGCTCTTGCTTTAGCAGCTGAAGCAGAGTTTTCATATTATAAATATATACCAAATGTTATCAGTTGATTGTGTCACTCCCTTGCTTAAAATTCTTTAATAGTTTCCATTTTTCAGCATGTTAGCAACTTTGTACTGAATCCATTTTCAAGGGGCCAACTCTTGACAGGAATCTTTGATGCTGCATTTAAGTACACTGCTACCAAATGACAGGTTAACTGTTCAAATCCACCCAAGGGTCCCTAAGAAGACAATCCAGATTACATGCTTATGAAAGGTAACCTCCATGAAATATCTATGGAGCAGTACTTCTCTGCATATATGGATCACCATATTCAGTTGATGGCAACTGAATTTTGTTGTTTCTCTTGAACTAATGCCATCATCCATAATGTCACCTTTGCCATGTCCCATCTCCTGTTTGGTGTGCTTTAGATTCCCTAGCCTTAGTCAGGGTTTTATCTCTGCCTGGAAATATCTTCCTACTCACTGTACTCAAGTAAATTTGATTCAGTCTTGTAATCCCAGGTCAAACATCCCTCTTTACGTAAAATGCCTCACATCTCAGAAAAGTCCAGGAGCCATTTAACATAGATGCATTGTGGTTATCACAGTTCATGAGAATTATTGTGTCAATTTTGTATCAACATTACTTTTTACCCTGATGAAACTATAAAGTCCATGAAGGCAGGGTCTGTCTTTGCTTTAAGCATTGTTTCATACTGAGAGCTTAGTACAATATCTTCTATTATTATTACCTTCTCATTAAGTGTACTGTCTTGAGTTCAATAGTATGGGTGGGAAATCCATATTGACATTTAAAAATATAACTTCAACCTCATTCTTTCTCTCTTTAGATATAATTGCACACTTTTAATGAAGCAAATATAATGAATAAAGTGCGCGGTATTTCTGCACTTGCAAATCTGAAAAAAACTTACCATCAGTAACTTTAAATACTTCCTTGGGGAAAATATCTTGATGGAAAGTTTAATACAGTAGAAATTAAGTTTTTAATTTTATATGAGGGTGCTTCCAAAAGTTTGTACAAAGATGAATTTTTTTCCACCAATCTTTTGAAGTCTCACTCATGCAAGATGTCCACTTTCATTATTAGTTAAATAGGAAGCTTTTGTTGAGGTACATACTGTACATCAGGTTTAAGTAGTGTATTATTCAATTTACCCATTGGCAATGCATTTTTTTCTCTGTAAATTTGGCTACTCAAGAATCCCCAGCTTGTGAGTCAAATACTAATGCGAGTGTTGCCATGAAGGGATTTTGCAGATGTGGTAAAGTTCCTTTTTAGCAATTGAGTTTAAGTGAAGGATTTGATTCTGGATAATCTAGAAGGGGCACATTCAATTGGAAAGTTCTTAAAATTCAGTCTTCCCCTCAAAAGAGAAATCATTTTTTCCCATGGACAGCAGCTTCAACCATCCAATGAATCCTTTCCTCTTTCTGTAGATTTTGTACTTGCTTGCAGCTTCTACATTCGCGTAGACCAATTATTTGTATATAGGTGATGCTTCCCCAGAACAATAGGCTGTCCTGTAGTACTTACAAATTATGGAGGAAAAAATATATAAAAAAGAAATGGATATGACAGTGGATGAGAGAAGGGGTCGCATCAATATTGATCACAGAACTTTTGTATATCAGTTTTATATCACTACATCTCCAAAAATAATCACAAGCATATCAAATATAAGAAAAGATTTTATGAAACTTTTAAAATCAACTAATGTTCATTTCAAAAATGCTTTAGGAACAACAATAGGGAGGTACTGATTTAAGAAAAGCCTCATCTTAATTGGGAAGAGGCTTTGATAAGCCATCTGTGAATAGAAATCGATCTCTGGGGCTTGTATAGAGAGAAGTTTTCGTTATGAGATAGAGGGATTTAAATACTGTGGAGGCAGGGGTAGACTAGAGAGAAGGTGTGGCAGAGTACAGGTAACTTGAAAGCGGACATTCACATCTTTTATGACTTTGATCTGTATTCATCCTCTACTCCACTCATAGACTCTTTAATACCATTTCTAAGCTCTGGGGCAATGTGCAAGCCTCTCACAGACAGGTGGCAGCTGTTCACCTCTTGCACTAACTGGCAACCCAATCCAGTGCTTATCCACAGAAGGTAAGCCTTCTACCACTGAACAGCTATGGGGTGTTGCAATGATGCTAAGCATGTCTCAGCAGAGCTTCAGACTAAGGCGGACTAGGAATAAAAGTGTGGTCATCTTCCTCAATGATGACACTATGGATGACAATGGTCTATCCACAGGAGAGCATGATGATACACAAGGGATCTGTAACAACATGGGGTGGCCATCAGACAGGAGTGACTCATGGACAGCTAGCAACAGCATCCTCAGAGCCAAGTGGATGGCTGAAGGTAGACTTGGGCTATCTGTCATTTGACATGACAGTTTGGTGGCTAGATTGGCTTAGTCAGTTATCAAGGAGAGGTAGAGAGGGATGTACAACGAAGAAAATCTACTCCCATCAACATGACGAGAGCAAAGAATGTGTGATGTTGTGGCTCTTGGGAAGTTAATCCAGATCTCTTTCATGGGAGCGAGGTAAGAGATTGGTTAATAGAGTGTTACAAAAATACAATGTCATTGCTTTTCTCAACACAAGCTTGGGCGTTTCTAAGAAACTAAAGGTTTTGCCTAATGAACCTAGTGGTAAATTGCTAATAGGTCATTATAAATTCCCCACACAGCAGAAAATATCAGCCTGGCTCATTAACAATAGAAGATTTCAAATAGTGTTCAAATTCATAGCAGGTTGTCAGAAGGGCAAATTCTGCATTTCCTCAACAGATGCCTTTAAATTCAGCAACTTATGTCATCATATGCTTAAAATAATAAATATTTTCAAGCCACTAAATGTATCAAAAAGTCCCAATGATTTTGTAAACCCTCAAAAACTATAGATTGCTAAGATTTTCTGTAAAATATTTACCAAAAACAGCAATGGAAAGAAACCCACTTTTCTAGTCGCTATGACTACAAGCACTAGAATTTCCAGGGTGAGTTTTTACTCAACTTCTTCCCTCCCCAGCTTTGTATTTGGTGACTGGAAAACATGGGAAAGGTTGACCAAAAATATGTTCCTGTTTGCTATTCTTGACACTATTATTTTTTTGTGCTTGTTCAGTTCAATTCAACTAATATTTATGATCCAGCCTTTGTGTTATGCAAAAGCAACAGAGATGATTAATGTATATATGCAGTGCTCTGTGGGTTCAGTAATGAAATAATGAAATGCCATGCATGTGATAGGAGCATGACAGAATCACAGAACCACGGGAGAGTGGTCAGCTCCCTCCTGGTAGGTGAGAGGTCTAGGAAGCATTCACTGAGATAATGATATAATAATAGCAGAATTTAAGCGGACTAAATCACAGGATGTAAGAGTTAAGGTGGAATTGAACCTGAACTAAAAGGCTATAGAGATCAGTAGCTATCAACCTTCCGATTGCCACAATACGTTAATACAGTTCCTCGTGTTGTGGTGACCCCCCAACCATAAAATTATTTCCATTGCTACTTCATAAGTGTAATTTTGCAATTGCTATAAATCAGGTGACCCCTTTGAAAGGGTCATTGAATTCCCAAAGGGGTTGTGACCCACAGATAGAGAACTGCTGCTATAGATGGAGAGCACAAGGAAAGCTTAGAGATCAATCATGGGCAACTAATTTTGTAATTGCATGGAGCTGAGAGGGAAAGCGGTGGTTAAAAAAAAAGAAATGGGTAATGGATACTAGTTCATTCACTGGTTATAATTAAAGAATGTCTACTAGAACTAGACATGACTCTGAAGAATCGGTCTTTGGTTCCAGGGACAACTAAATGCCTTGAAAGTGAGCCAATCAAGAGGAGTAATTTCTTCATATGTGTGCCTTTGAGAGAAGAGTATTCCTGTCCTTTTCTCGGACCTAGACTGGCATTGTCATTTCTGGTACCCTTATTCATGAGTGCATTCCCACAAGGTGGCACAGAAATGGTGCCCAGTAAATAATGCTAATAAGAACTATCATTTACTGAGGGGGACTGTGGTGGCACAGTGGTGGCATCAGTTGCCCTATAAGATAAAGATGAGGTTTTCTGCTCCTGTAAATATTTACAGACTCAGAAACGCACAGGGAAGTTCCACTTTGCAATGCAGGGTAGTGTAGGCATGTGAACAAACTGGACTATCGAAAAAGAAGTCAGAAAAATGGGTGGATATATTTGAATGGTGGTGTTGGCCAAGAATATTCAATCTACCGAGAATTTCCAGAGGATCAAACAAATCTGTGTTGGCAGGAGTACAGTCTGAATATGGCTTAGAAGTGATGATAATGCTACTTCATTTCACTTACTCTGGACATAGTGTAAGGAGGGATCGGTCTCTAGAAAATGCATTATCTTTGGTAAAGTGAAAGACTGTGAAAAGAGGAAGACTGTCAACAACATGGATTGTCACAGAGGCTACAGCAATGGGTCCAAAAGAGCAACAACTATGAGGTTGGCACAGGATGGAGGAGGATTTCCTTCTGTCGTATGTAGGATCACTTGGATTTCCCACAGACTCGATAGCACATAAGGAGCAAACACGTGTCTGTCAGTGTGTTGTCCTCTGGTGACTTGTGTGTTTCTTTGATGCTAGAAGCTCTGTCACTGATATTTCAAATACCACCAGGGTCACCCAAAGTAAACACATTTTAGCAGAGTTACCAGACTAGAGCAGACTATTAGAAAGGAATAAACTGTCCGCTGCTGAGGAATTAAACATTGTAAACCTTATAATCAGAATATAAACATTTTCAGATACTGAACTCTCACGAATAATAAAGAACATTCTCAGAGATTATGCCAGACGATGAGCCCCTTCATAGGTGTGAAACTATGGCTGAAGAAGAGCTGACTTCTCAAAGCAGAATTGACCACAATGACATCCGTTGAGAGAAGCTAATGAGAGTAACCTTCATTTGCGGATGAGGACACAACTCAAAATGAAAAGAAATAGCTGCAAACATCTATCACAAATTGAAACTTAGGATGTAAAAATTATGAATCAAAAAAAATTGGAAGTTGTGAAAAAATGACATCAAGTGCATAGAAATCTATTGTAAGCATTAGTAAGTAGAAATGGACAGGTATTGGTCATTTTGAAACAGTAAATCTTACAGTTTATTGTGTTGGGAATAAAGCACTCAAGAGAAATGGTTTTGCATTCATCATCATAAAAAGGGCATTTAAGGAACAGTATCTTAAGGAACAGTGTCGTCTGTGTTAAGATTATATCTATCTACATTCAAGGAAATCCAGGCAATAAAGATATTATTCAAATTTATGCACCAACTACCATAACTAGTTATTTAGTAGATAAAGAATTCTATCAATATCTCTAGTCTGACATTGATCAGGCATACAACCAAGGTGCATGAATAATTATTTGCAATTGGATTGGAAAAACTTGGAGCAGAGAGAAAGGCATAGTAGTTATAAAATATGACCTTGGTGATAGAAATGAAGCCAGATATCACATGACAGAATTGTACAAGACAAGTGAGTTGCTCATAAATACATTTTATCACAAAATACAAAAGGTGACTCTACATGTAGACTAAAAGAAATGCACACTTCCACTCTACACGTATTCCAGATGGAATCCACAAAAATCAAATTGGGTACCTCTGTAGGAAGAAATTGAGCCCATGTTTAGATAGAAATAATGTTTTTGCTGTTGCCATTAGGTGATATTGAGTTAGTTACAACCCACGGCATCCTATACACAGCAGAAGGAAACGCTGCATGGTCCTGTGCCACACTTACAATAGTTTCCATGCCTGAGGCCATTGTTGCAGCTACAGTATCTTCACAAGAGAAGCATGCCCATCATTCTCCTTTAGACTAGCTGGTGGTTTCCTACTGCTAACCCGATGTATAACCACTACACCTCCAAAAGTTCCTACAAAACAAGTCCATGAAAGCCAAAACACAACCGTGAGTTTATGCCATCTGAATTTCATGAGCATCTCAAGAAGGGAGATGATGGAGTACACAGGAATGACAAATCTGATGAGGTGCTCAATGACATCAGCAACTTCACATATGGAGAAAGTAAAAGGCTATTAAAAATATAGGAAAGAAAGAAAAGATCAAACTGGATGTCAGAAGAGACTCTGAGTTTTGATCTGAATCATAGAACGACTAAGGAGATTGGGAAAAAACAGTGAAGTCAAAGAGATGAACAGAAAATTTCAAAGGGCAATTTCAGAAGACAAAGTAAAGTATTATAGTAAATTGTGAAAAAAAAAAAACGTAAAGGTAGAAAACCAGAAAGGAAGACCATACTGAGCATATCCTAAATTGAAAGAACTCAACAAAAAAAAAATCCAACTTCCAAATTGAAATATGGAAAAATTCTATGGGCAAAATATTTAATGATGGAGGAAGCATCCAAAGAAGCTGAAAAGTATATAAAGAGTCACTACACTGTTAAAAACAAGCTATTCAACATTCAACCATTTCAGGAGGTAGCATATGAACAGGAGTATTGAAAGAAGTTCAAGCTGCACTGGCCATGTCAGCCAAAAACAAGTTTCCAGGTATTGAAAGAATACCCATTGAAATGTTTCATAAAGTTACAGAAATACCAAAATCACTCAAACATCTGTGCCAGAAAATTTAGAAGACAACTCATTGGCACACTGACTAGAAGAGATCTGTGTTAGTACTCATTCCAAAGAAAGGTGGTCCAACAGTTTACTCACGTTACAGAACAGTGTCATTGCTACCATGTCCACGTACACTTGTGTGATGATTAATCAACAATGGTTACAGCAGTACATTTATAGGGAGCTGCCAGAGGCTCAACTCAGATTCAGAAGAGGTTGTGGAACAAGAGATATCTATGCTGGTATCAGATGAATCTTGGCTGAAAGCAAATATTGTCATAAATATGCCTACTTGTGCCCTATTTACTAAAGTGTCCAACTGTATGACCCATATCAAATTATGAATAGCCTTGAGAACAATAGACTGTTGATTATAGCTCTTTCTATATCCTCTTAAAGGTCCGTTAACATTGAACTTTTTAAACATTTTTGATTTCATATAATAAGGTATTTCTCAAAATTATTTGACCATGGACTCGTGCATACACATAACATGAACTTGTATATATACATACACACAAAGGTAAGTAATAAAATGGACTGCTAACAGGATTCTAATTCATGCATCTGTTAGTTTATTGCCAACAAAGAATAATTAAACATATATGTGTCATCAAGAATGAATTTCTTCAAAATTAAACTCCCACAAAAGTAATAGCCTCTGAAGGGATCTGCAGACTAGTTAAATTTGAGAGAGGTCATTTGAAGAGCTTATGGCAACTGAGTTTGAAAGTCTAACAGTCTAATCTTGATAGATCTTGAAGAGTGGGAGGAAGATCATGGAGGTTTATTCAGAAGTTTTCCAGAAAATGGAAAAAGCATCACTGAGAAAAATAGCAGAAAAACTGTGCTGAGGAATTTTTTTCATTTCAATTGTGTGAAGGGCTCTCTTATGAAATTTTCTGGGGAAAATCAACCCTATATCTGTGATCTTGCTTCTTTAGACCCCTTTTTGTTGCTAAAACTCAAAGAATATTTAAAAAGAGACATGATGTGAGCACTTGAAGTTTGACATTTTGCAAATCAAAGAGTATAGTGAAGGGTTAGTGAGATGGAAACACAGCCTTCAAAAATACATGACTCTAGATAAGGAATCTGTCAAGAAAAAATGTTTTCACATTTTAATAATTTGTTTATTAAAAATATTTCTATAATTTCATAAAAAGTCATTTGTAATTTAATCTTGAAATATCATGCTATTTGATTTTCAGGAAGTCTTTCCAAATCCTGTGGAACTATTGGACTTTAGAAAACACTGAAGATACTGTTGCAGCCATTGTTGGATGATGTTCAGCAAACCACTGGTCTATGGAAAACCTTAGGTCATTACATGTGATCACACATATGGAGTGACTTGAAAACGTATGGAAAATGTCTGGACCATATGTTAAAATATCTAAAACATCAACTTTATTAGTTTTACTGACTCCTAGAAACTATTCAGCCTTGTGAACTTTATTAATAAAAAAATCCTTAGAACAAATATGAAAAGGTAACTAAATAATCATGTGATAAAACTAGACCTTAGCTATCTTAATGCCATCTGTTGTCATATTTCAAATGGTGAGAAGAGGCTGGTAAGGGCAGCAGTGAACACAATTATGATTATCTGTAAAAAGTATATGCAGTACTGACTCAAAATTATTGGGTCTCCATCCCAAATATTATACTAATTTATCCCCTTTCCACTATCAGCCTACCCCTGTTTTTTGCTATCCCTCATATATACACACACTGGACAGATCCCCTTTTACCCTCTGCTTCAGAATTCAGGTTATTCCTCCATTACCTACCAAGTCTTCTAGCATCCCATACCCTTCATATACAAAACCTAACCATAGTCCTTTGTCTTTATTTTCTTCATTGCAGATAACTTCTTCAATCTTCTCTGAGTTTCAGTCCCTGGTATTTTTCTTTATTTTCCATTTTGATTCTCTTTTATTTTTGTGTTCGTCTGCGTTGACTAGAGAAACAAATCCAGAGACACTCATACATGTATAAGAGAGGACTTTTCAGAGAGTAATTATATATTTAAAAAAATTCTAGCCCAGTCCAGATCAAGTCCATTACTCCGGTGTTATCCCTTATGTCCAAGACCAGTTTATAAATTTCTCTTTGGGCTCACACAATATATACAATGACATTGAGTCCAGAAAGCTCACAGGCCAGTGGGTGGAAACTCTTGTGGATCCAATGGTGATGAAAGCATCTCAGCACTGGTCTCCACGTGGCGCCCCCAGCTCTAAGGCTCTGGCTGCCATCAGTGTAGGTCCATGTGGTTTGTCAACAGGAATATCTTGCAGGGAGAGTGTGTGTGTCACACCTCAAGTGAGTGATTTATCTCTGCCCGTGCATGCAAATGAGGTGATCAAACTGCAACCTTTATTGACAGGCTCCACTCCACTCTTTACTCTTAATAACCTCAAGTTGACACCAGATTATGTAACCACCACAGTTTCCTTTTTCAATTATATCCCCGAACTCATTCATCTTTCTAGTTCTGCTTCCCTGAAGAAGACCTTTAGTTACTTTGCCCAGTTTTAAGCTCTGTTTTCCCTCTACCACAGAGCTGAAGGCATTATTAAATCAAATGCATTTAGCACTTGATTGTACACAATTGTCTTTTCTCCATTATAATTATATATGGCATGTTTCCCTTTCATAATTCTTTGCTTCTAATTATGTCTCTTTAAAGCAAACAGTGAAATCAAAAACCTATGTCATACCCTTACTTTGTATCCCCAATCACATGTATCAAGTGCTGGAAGCACATGGAATTCTCCCCAGTATTGACAAGAATGGCAATAAAATCATAATCATAAATGGACGTCATGTAATTATTAAAGAAATCCAAAGAGGCGTTTTTCTTGACGTTTCATTTGCACTTATTTTAAGAAATTCTCTACTAAAAACAAGCAAAATTCCATGTGCTTATAATCCAAACCATTTATCACTTCAGACTAACTTTCCTTCAAAGAGACTTTTCTGAAAACTCATATAAACTCTGAGAAATTTTTACTGGTAAAAAGGTCCAAAAACATGAGGGACTTTGTAGCAGACAAGCTCTACAATAACCACTGATGTTCCTTCCTCTTGGCATTTCACACTTGTGCACACCCTTGCCCTTGAGTGTAAGCAGGCGCTGTGATTTCTTTGTAATTAATAACAGATAGCACAAAGAATAGGCTATCATTTCATGATTACATCACAAAGACTGTAACTTCTGCCATTCCAGTAGATTCTTAATGTTGTCTTCTTGTGTAGATATTTTGATCGATCAGCAGTTGTTCATATTGGAGAGAGTCATAGGACAAAGAACTGATGGTGGCCTCACGATAACAAGGAGCTGAGAAATAAGGCATTGAATCCAGTAGCCCTCCAGAAATGAAATCCTGGCCAAAAAAAATCATGTGAGCTGAGCCATGGCATGCAGCTAAATCATAGTCCGACTTCTAATCCACAGAAATGAAGATGCTTTATGTTTCTAAATCAGGGGTCATTTTTATGTAGCTATAGATAACTGTATGAGCTATTAAAGGAGTTTCTTTCAGTAGTTGGCTTTAGGATGAACCTTCTAAAAGCGCTAACCTCGGGACCTCGTCATGCAATGGGTGCTCTGGCATGTTGCAGACAGAAGCATGGTCACACTAGAGAGATTATGAATATGCAATGTGACACTTAGTAAAAACAGTCATCATGAGGATGTAATCATAAACCTGAAATCATAAACTGAAACTTCAGCTCCAAAGTTCAGAACGTAAAATTTAAAATAGAATGGAAATTGGGTCACTTTAAAAAACAGCTATTAAAAACACACACTTTTTAAATGTCTGGATATCGTTTTCATGCCTATATTTTTACTTTACTGCTGAGAGTGAGAAACAAATCAAAACAAAACAAAATCTCTCTAACTCGTGACCATCAAGCCTCTTCTACCTCGCAGTGACTCTAGAGGACACGGCAGAACTACACCTGTGTGTTTCTGAGAATGCACACCGAAAACACACAGTCCCTCAACGGTGTCTGTCTACAGTCTCATGACATTGATTACATCCTGAAAGTTGTGAAAACCATTCTCTCCCTTCTTTCTGAATGGTTCTTCCCCAGTTAACATAAGTGCACAGCCCACTGGGTTCCTATCTAAACTTTTAAGTTGCTCTTTTCATGTTTTCCCCATATTGTTATTGTTGCTAGGTATCTCAGAGTTTGCTTCAACACATCGTGATGTTAGGTATAACAGAAAGAAAGGCTGCCTGGTCCCAAACTGTTTTCCTAACTGGTATGTTAGGTATGTTGGTATGTTTCTGATACTGCTTATGGTGGATTTTTATTACTGGTGGATTTTTTATGGTGGTTAATTTGAAATACCGCTTCGTTTTAAGAAGAGTTCAGGGAATATTTTCAGTGAAAGGATTAGAGATTATCTCAGGGCAATAGTTTTAGGGGTTCATCTAGCCTCTATGGCTTCAGGAACTCTGAAATCCATGAGAATTTGAATTTCTGGTCTATATTTTCACCAGGATTTCCTTATAGGATACTTGATTAAAATGTTTTGTAATGGCAGTCAGGCACTATCCAAATTTCCTGGTCTCCTGAAAAAGGAGACAATTGTTATGGAAGCAATTAGACATGCATTCCACACCCTGCCCCTATCTCTGACGTATTCCTCTATTGCTTCAGACAAATAGAGAACCATTGTCATGCCTAGGATATCTTCTTACAAGCTTTTAAGACCCCATCACCTGCACAAGGAGCTACAAGGTAGCATGAAACATGTCACCAATTAACTGAGATATCTCATGAACTAAGGCTCAAAGTCCAAAAATCAGATCCCATCAAGAGTTCAGCTGTACATAATTAGCCTCAGCAGCTACATTTTCTGTCATTGTTACCATTGTTGTGGTAACAATATATCAATATAACAATATATCACTCTCACAACTTTTACCAGTTCAACCTTTCATGGGTGTACAGCCTAGTGACAGTAATGACACTGACTGACTATGCATCCCTTCTTCGCTTAGTGTGATTTCTCATCACTGTTAATCCCCACCCCATTCCACACCACTCCCACAACTGATATCAGTAATAAATCTTGTTTGCTATACACTTGCCTTCCTATATAGGTAAAAGATATGAAAGTTGTTCTGTTATTGACTTATTTCATTAGGCATAATGCCTTCAGATCAATTCACATGGTAACACATATCAAAATTTCATTTCCTTAAAAGATGCTAAAGTTGCATATAATTCTAAGATGAGCACCTCATGACTCATAAATAAATACAAGAAACAAATATAAGAATTGCATTTTGTGTAGGTTTACCTGTTAACTTGATGCAAGAAACAACTGATGACATTGAGAAACTAGTGAGAAAAAATGCTAATTAGGAAACAATGTGATTTTAATACAGGTTTATATCTCACATCGCCACATAACTAGTTCTTTGTTTTGTGTGTTCTGTTTGGCTATTCAGACAGTGCACAGGCAGCTTGAATCTTTGCCCTAATAATTTGTGGCTCATCTCCCAAAACATTAATTCTGGATTTCTGGACTTCAGACAAAATTAAAACAAATGATAAATAAACTTTGTCTTATGAGATTTAACCTTAGAAATAAAATCACTATATGCACTCATGTTCATCACAGAAAATCTCATTGAACATCAAATGGCAAAAATGTCATACCATAATTTTTGGACCATAAGATGCACCTATTCATAAGACACACAATTTTTAGAGCAGGAGAACAAAAAAATATTCTGAACCAAATTGTACCAGCATTCTAAAATGTTCTGAAGCACCACAACTTCAGACTCTAAGATGTACCTGATTTTGTCCCCCATTTTGGGAGGGAAACAGTGTGTGTTATGGTCCAAAAAATATGGTAATCTCAAAAATATTAGAAAACTTTAATTTCAATAAATTTTTAAGAAAAAAATCATCAGATTGTCAATATTTCTTCTCCTTTTCCTTTCAGCTCACAAAACAGCCCAGAATGTGGGAATTCTTGGAATAAAGATACATTCTAGTAGAGAGAAAACTGAAAGACTTGATATAAGACCCCTGAGAACACCCAGGAAGGGCTCATTGAAAGTGAATTTATTTACTTTTTTAATTCCAATGAAGAATTGGTGGTGAGGAGGGTGTGGGAGACCTGGTAGGGCTTAAGCAAGGGTAATGTAACTGAGAGGAAGTACTGAAACTCAAATGAAGGTTAAGAATGATAGTGGGACAGGAGGAAGGTAGAAGGAAATAGAGGAAAGAACTAGAAGGTAAAGGGCACTTGCAGAGGTCTAAAGAGGCATGCACATATGTAAATATAATTATTTATGATAAGGAGGGAATAGATCTAGGTGCATATAGTTATAGGTTTAGTACTAAGTTAGCAGATGGACCTTGAGCCCCTACCTAGGTACTCCCTCAATGCATGAACAGTTTTTTTCTATGAATTTGATAATCCATCATGCCCAATCTGACCACTGACGTCAATTAGGGGCATAAACAAGTGCGGTGAAGAAAGTTGATGGCACCCAGCTATCAAAGGATATAGTGTCTGGGGTCTTAAAAGCTTCAAAATGAACAGCCATTTAGCTGAGATGTAGCCAAGCCCATATGGAAGAAACACATCAGCCAGTGCAGCCATGGGTGTCGAAAGAATCTGGTCTCAGACGTCAAACAGGAAAAAAGCGTATCCCTGTGTGCTCACTTTCTCAAGGAAATCACTGAGGACATGAGGGGCATGAGCAAGAGTAGTGAAGAAATCTGATCATGTCTTGCTATCAAAAGATAGAGCACCTGGGGTTTTAAAGTCTTGAAGGTAAACAAACAGCCATCTAGCTCAGGAGCAACAAAGGCCACTATAGAAGAAGCACACCAGATTGTGGGACATGAGGTGTTGAAAGAATAAGGTATCAGGCATCAAAGAACAAAAATCATATCATTTGGTGCCCACCCTCCTGATATGACTGCTGAAGACAAGTGGGTGCAGAGGCAGAGTGGGGGAAACTGATGGTGCCCAGTTACCAAATGACAAAGCATCTGGGGTCTTAAAGGCTTGAAGGTAAACAAGAAGCCATCTAGCACAGAAGCAGCAAAGCCAACATGGAAGAAACACACCAGCCTGTGTGATCATGAGGAGTCAAAGGGAGCAGATATCAAGCATCAAAGAATAAGAATCACTTCACTACGAATGAGGGGGCAAACACGGAAGGGATCCAAGCCCCATTTGTGGGCAATTGGACACCCCTTACAGAAGAATCAGAGGGAGGAGATGGACCAGAATGCAGTGAAGTAG
Organism: Nesogale talazaci; assembly: GCA_004026705.1. Lineage (NCBI taxonomy): Eukaryota > Metazoa > Chordata > Mammalia > Afrosoricida > Tenrecidae > Nesogale > Nesogale talazaci. Next base: position 86,167 of record PVJH01002521.1, on the reverse strand, counting down.
CAATGAAACAAACAACTTCCCTCTAGTTCTTCCTCCCCCCACCAATTTTCATGAACCAAATTCTCTCTTACAAATCGAGCTGGACTGGAAGAGGTACAGTGGTACAGATGGGAACTGGAAATATGAGAAACACAAGACAGATGAACCCCTTAGGCCAGCAGTAAGAGTGGAGTTATCAGATGGGTGTAGAGTGGGGGAGTCAATTACAAGGATCTACATATAACCTCCTATCTAGAGGATGGAAATCAGAGGAATGGACAGGGGGAGATGTCAGACAGTGAATGATATGACAAAATAATGATAACTTATAAAATATTGAGGGTTGGTGGGGGAGGGGAGTGGGGATTGAGGGGAAAGGATGCAAAGCTGATATCAAGGGCTCAAACAGAAAAGCAGATATTTGGAGAATGATGATGGCAGCGGGCATGTGAAGGTGCATGGTACAGTATAAGCATGCATGGATTATGATAGGCTATGTACAAGCCCCCAATAAAATGATTTTAAAAATCAGGTGTATAAGTAACATAGCTGAGAAATAGTGAGAAGCTTACCAAAGTATGTGAGTTTCTTTTAGCCTTATCTTGAAATGCATGTTTGGATTCAGTAGATCCAAACCTATCAATGATCAGATGGATAACACAGGACTGGGCAATGAATATTTCAGTGTATGAGGTATAAGCTCCTAACAGTGGGAAGTGCAACTGAGTAGTGACAACAACGTAGTGAATGTCAGACTCAGACAGACAAGAGTTCTGGGGAAAAATTTACCATGATCACCGAGTCTCTTCTTCTGGGAAGACAAGTCACTGAGACCAGAGATTGAATTCCAGCTTCAGAATTTTTAGGTGGCAGCCAACTTGGGTCACAGGAAATAATCAACCACAAGGTGATTTATCCCCAAACTCAAATCTATCAGAGCGCCCCCCCCCCTTTACTTCACCCCTAAAGAGCAAAATCTTAGCATTTGACCTCAACCTAAATCAGTAAACATGTTAATAGCTCAGCTATGGACATTTATAAGACTTTGAAATACATCTTAAAATTAAGGGGGCAAAGCGCTACCACCTGAGAGATGCAGTGTCCTTCCTCTTTCTTGGGAGCTGACCTCTCATGGTGCAGATTCGTGCTTTCAGAATTCTTCAGGGACTGAAACTAAAGGAAGCACACTACAAAGTGTTGTGGGGGGAAAAAAAGAAGAACCCCAGATGAATGCCAGGGTTAGAATTAAGCTGGTTGGCACACATTAAAATGCAACATAATAGTGTATGTGTGGTGGCGGCCCTCTCTTGCAGTTGGCTCATGAGGAATAATGATGGCTTACTGATCAGAAGCAGGGACTCAGCCGCTTGATAACATTGTCACACTGGTGGCTTAAAATGGCCTGACTGTCGCCTGCATTTGGCTGGAAACAGCAGCCCATTCACTCGTTCAGGTGGGGTGCTGCAAATAGACCCCACAGTCAGGCACGATGCTGTCTATTCTGAAAGGCTCAAGGAAAGCGCTTTCTGCCATAATTTCCATTGTCATTCTTCTCCCCCTGTTTATATTCTGTGGCCAGGAGTGGAACTGTAAACTAATATTACATTCAAGAACCTCTGACAACAAACACCAGAGCTGAGCTTGCCGAGGAGAGAAGTCTCAGCTTCCCACAGAGGCAGTCTACCTCGGCACTCACAGCCACCTGCCTTATTAAAGCTACCTTTTCTTGGGAAAAGAACATTGCCACAGAAATAATGAATTAATTTGGCATTTCCTTCGGTCTCCCTCAGCACGCAGTGGGCTTCCCTACGCATGAAAACAGCACATCTTCCCAGAAACATATCAAAAATGATGTGCCCACTCATAGGAAAGATCAATTTGAATAGATTCAAACCCCAAGAGGGCATTTCAATACGAAAAGTTTTCAACCAAAGTCAAGACAGATTGTCCAACTAGTTTTTAAGCACAGCACCAAATGCCATCTCTGTCCACATTCCAGTTTATGAGCCCTCATCTCTCTTTCTCTCACTAGGTATATACATAAAAGGAGACACTCATCTCTCTTTCTCTCACTAGGTATGTACATAAAAGGACACACACATTTATTTGTGCTTCTTTGTATACGGAGAACAAAGCTCTTGCTGTGTCAGCATAAAGCCTATTGCTGCGGAGGTGAGAGAGAAAATGTGTACTGTAATATAAGGAATCAAAACATAAACTTATTGAATATGACTTTTGCTTCAGAGGCGGTATCTGGGCTGCCAAAATGAGAACAAATTAGATAAAACGGAAGCATAATAAAAGTTAGAGGTATAGAGGAAATTACAGAGAGAGACATAAAGAAGGAGTGTTTAAAATGCTAGCTTGGGGATGGGAAGTGTGTTGCAAACAGTGAAAGAAAAGGTGAAAAGCCAAATCAGTGCAGCACGGCCAAAATGGAATTAGGTTTTAAAAGTACAATTAGCAGATTGAAGGCCAAAAGCAATCCATTGCTACAAGGAAGTGATAATTATAAACAGTCAGGTGGAACGCAAAAGGTGATAATGTGCAGCCGAGAAAAAAGGCTATAACTTCCTGAGCCAAGTACCAAACCAAGAAGCCCATGAGCTGTCCAGTCAATTCCAACTCACAATGACATTTCGGACACAGTAGAACTCGCCCCATAGGGTTTCCAAGTCTTTAAATATTTACAGGTACAAACTGGCACATCTTCCTCCCTGGTGGGCTGGAACCACTGGCCAAAATGCTTGGTGGTTGGAATGTCTGAAATTTCAGCTAGCAGCTGCATGGTAACCACTGCACCAGGGAGTCAAGTATAGAAGGACACAAACTACTTTCCAAGAGAATTTTAAGTGGAAAAAAAATCAGACAAATGTATGCTTGGCGTTCCTATCTTTTTTTCTTTCATTCTTACACCAAATCTGGTTGTCACTGAATTTCCTGGATTGCTGGATTGGTTGTGATTGCTGTTTTCCAAGCATCCATTTCCAAGACTCAAGTGTGAGAGAAGTAGAGAGTTAAAGATTTTGCTAAGACTGGATTCTCCTTTTGATGCCATTGGAACAGTGCTGATTACGGGTGTCCTCCATGTGTCAATAGTGCCTTCGAGCAGCTTTCCCAAAGCACATTTAGGACTGACCAAATCAGGGACCATGCTGGTTCCTGCAATTGGTAAGAGCTCAATAACCAAGCAAAGGGTATAGCTGTGTTTCCAAACATGACTTTCTATGCGAATCATCTAGACAATTGCGAAAATCCCCTCTGCCAGGAGCTGCATTCCAACTCTGAGAATTATAAGGGTGACAAGGCATTCCCTGTCTTCTCCTTTTCCTTCTCTTCCTCCTCCTCATTCTTCTATTTATCTAAATTTGAAAACTGTATATTTGGACACATTGACATCTCTTAGTGCCACTGCTCCAGATGGCACTCCCATACAACACCTTGCTCAATCACCAAATATTGCCTACTTGACCTAAGGAAGCTCCAATGTGAAATAAGCAAATGGTTGGTGAGAGAAATGGCTACACTTATGATTTGGCCAGCAAGAAGCAGATTCAAATTTACGCCTGAAAAAAAGCACAAGACTTTGTGTTCTTCTCCATTTATGTCTTCTAACTGTTAGATTCTGTCTTGCTTGGATTCGCAATCAATGTTCATGGGAGCACACGTCAAGAGATCAAAGTGCACCTTGAATGAGGTAACTTTCTTTTTAGCCTTAGTCCGTGCCCTACTCTAACCCTAACTCTAGAATTAGGTAACTTCTTAAAAGATCTCTTTAGAGTATTGAAAAACAAGAACATATTTAAAGGCTAAGTTACACTACCCTAATCCATGGTATTTTTGATTGCCTCATGGACATGTGAAAGTTAACAATTAATAATGCAGACCAAAGAAGAATGGATGAATTTGAATTGTGGTACTGGTGAAGACTATGGAAAGTATCATAGTGCCAAAAGGATAAACTTACCTGTTTTGGAAGAAGTGTGGCCAGAGTGCTCCTGAGAGGCTAGGACAGTGCAACTTCATTTTACTTTGGACATGTCAGAAGAGAGCAGTCCCTGAAGAAGAATGGCATGCTTAGTAAAGTGGAATAGCAGCGAAGAAGAGGAAGTCCTTGACAAGAAAGATTGACATATTGTCTGCAATCGTGGTCTCAGGGAAAGGAACAATTGTGAGGATGGTGCAGAGCCTGGCAGTACTTTGTCCTTTTGTGTATGGGGTTCTCTGGGTCAGAACTGACTAGATGGCACCTCCCAACAACAGCAATACTGCCGACACCATTCATCAGTTTGTTGCACTGTGTGGACTTGCATGCTCCGTGATGCCACAAGCTATGTCACTGGTATTCTACATACCAGCAGGGTCACTCAGAATGGCCATGTTCCAGAGGTGCTTTTTGATGAAAACTGGCTGGGAAGAAAGACTGAGTGATCTACTTATGAACATTAACCAGCGAAAACCCTAAGGCTCATAGAAGGATAGAGAGCTTGAAGATGAACTCCCAAGGTTAAAAGATCACAAAAGAGTCAGGCAAACCTTTCATCATGAAGATGGGACAGGGCCAGGCAGCCTATCTGCTGGAGAAAGGGTTGCAGGGATCCAGAGCCAATCGAAGGATGAAAAACACTGTCATGCTTATCAATAAGGGGAGATAGCCTCTTCTCCATTTAAGGGGCCGATAAGCAGAAATAGGACCCTGTGGATACTTTGCTGTAAGTTCTAATATTATACTGCTGTGTGAAAAATAACCTGCTAACATTCAGGGAGTACTGTGATACTACAGACTTTTTGCTATTCTCAGGGAACCCAATCAGAATGTCTTATTGCCTGAACTCATTATTCTTTATAGCCACGTTCAAGAGATCTATTAAGTCTGGGCAAAAAGCAATCCCTCAAATTCCCTGCTTATTTTTTTTATATCACCTGAAATGATAAGGACTGAGAGATCTGTTTATTAATCAAACCACATGACCAATACTAGAGATAGAATGCTTTTTATATTGCTAGACCTTTGTTACAGGATACATATAACACCCCTTTTTACAGTAAAATTTTGCCTCTATTCTTTATTGGGACAGTTTTGTTAATTCTAACTTTAATGCTGACATCTAAGACTTAACTTTCTAGATTTCAAATGTCCCTTAAAATTATTCCTTTTAAGGCTGAACCCCGGTGGATTGAGTGTTTGAGTGTGGGACTGCGGCCTGCAGACTTGGCGGTTCAAATCCAGCGGAGGCTCTCAGGAGCAGCACTGGGTAGCACCCGCAACCACCAGAGGCAGTGATGCCCACAAAAAAAAATTCCTTCTATAGCATTCTTCATATTTCTTAACTCTTTTAGCTGTGTGCCTTTTCTCCCTTGTTAAAAAAGAAAAAGACTCCAAATGATTTCCTTCTGTCTATGGAATGAAGTTCAATCTGCACAGAATTCCCCTCAAAAATATTCCATAATCTGACTACAATCTTATTTCCTAGGCTTTTAGATAATTGGATGATGATTATCCTGGGAATTTGCCATATGTGTTACCATTAATGCCTTTTTGTGTTTGGGTTTACTTTACAGTGAACATTGTCTTTACTACTTTGGTTGTGTTTCTTTGGGTTGAATCTAGATGAAATATTAAAACAGGCCCATATACTTCTTGTCATTGTTAGATTAAGTTATGGGACATGCCCTTACCTTTTAAAATTAATCCTACATTACATACATGAACAATAAGTAAGCCTTTCAGTAAGCCATGCCTCCCATAGCATTCCTTCTGTAGACTCCACCTCATCAATTTAAGCCTGCTTTAATTAACTGAATGCAGAAGTGATTGTGCTAGGTCTGGACTCAAAGTCCTAGGAGGATCTATTTTGCCATGTAAAAATTCCAACTGCTCTGGGAACTCATGGGAAAGCTAAGCAAACACCTGCACAGATCCACTGGGAAGAGAGTTGCAACCAAAAGCCAGCATCCAACAAACTGCCAGCCATATGACTGATTAGTGTCCTCAGGAGCCCTATTGACACCACATGAAGCAAAAACCAATCAACTGCCAACCCCCAATCATGGGGATAGGACTAAAACTGCTGTTGCCTTGTGGTAATTCCTTTCATAATCAGAGATGACAACATAGAGCGTGCTGTTGCTGTTGTGCTTTGACTCATCGCAACCTTATGTACAAAAGAACAAGACACCACCCAGTCCGGCACCACCCTGATAATTGTTTGAGCCTCTTGTTGCAGCCATTGTGTCAATTCATCTTGTGAAAAACTTTATCTTTTTTGCTGCCCCTCTACTTTACCAAGTATGTTGTCCTTCTCCAGGGACTGGTTTCTCCTGATGACATGCCCAAAGTACGTGAGACAAAAATCTCACCAGCCCTGCTTCCAAGGAGGACTCTGGCTGTTCTTTTACTGAGGCAGACTTGTTTGCTGATTTGGCAGTCCATAGTACTTTCAATGTTCTTTGCCAGCACCATAATTCAAATGAATTGATTATTCTTTGGCCTCCCTTATTCTACATCCAACTTTAACCTGTGCTTTAGGGGATTGAAGATAGTATCACCTGGGTCCTCAAAGTAATATCCTTGCTTTTTAACACTTTGAAGTGTATGTCCTAAAGTAAAACTTCTCTGGGGTGAATATTCAGATTCTCAATAAAGGCATGATTCAAGAAGGCTAAGTATTTTATATTTGAAGCCTCATGTAAAAGTCTTAAAACTGTATAAGACGCATGCTATATGCTAAGTAAGTATTGTTGATGTGAGGTGCTATCAAGTGCCTGCAACACATATGAATCTTATATACAACAGAACAAAGTATCTGCTCTATCTTTGGCCAACTTCACCATGGTGCTTATGGCTGAGTCCATTGTTATATGCACTCTATCAATTCATCTAATTAAAGGTTTTCTTTATCACTGACTCTCTATACTACCAAGCCTGATGTTCAGGGTCTGGACCCTATCGATTATATATGCATGGATTGCATATTACAGTATGTGAAACTAAATTTCATAGTTCTTCCTTTTAAGGGACATCATAACTGTACTTCTTCCAAGATGGATTTGTTTGTTCTCCTAAGCAGTCTGTGGAAATTACAACATTCATCACCTACACCATCATTCAAGTGCATCAGTTCCTCTCTCTTCCTAATCAGTTCTTCTTCCTAATGCATTGACCAGCTTTCACGTGCATGAGAGATGATTGAAAATGCCATGGCTTGCTGGATTCACATGCCTTAGTATGCAAAGTGACATCTTCTTTCCTTAACAGTCTAAAAGACCTTCTGCAGCAAATCGCTCAATTGCAATGACTTCTTTGATGTCTTGACTGCTGCTTCCAGGACCAGGTAAAATGAAAACTTCAAGCTTTTCTCTATTTATCATAACAATGTTTATGGATCCAGTTGTGAAGAATGTTGTTGTATTTCACATTGAATTAAAATTTACATGAAAAGTTTCCATCTCTGATCTTCACCAATAAGTGCTTCATGCCCTCTTCACTTTCAGGAAGCAGGGTGTATCTACCAATCCAAATATCTCTTTCTTCTTCATCAGTCAAGCTTCTCAAACTGTTTTCTCAGCATTCAGATTAAGTACTAGAAAAGGATCCGAACTTAACAAGCAATTTTTTGGTTTTAAATATGCACGATTCTGTTGTTCTACTCAGAGGATTTGCTTTTGAATTTATGTACAGGTTCTGCTTGAGCACAAGTGGTGTTCAGAAATTTGCATTCTTCAAAATATTATCCACAGTCAAATGCCTTTACATATCAAATAAAATACAAGTAAACCTTTTACTGGCTTTCTATGTTTTTAGTCAAAATCTATCTGATGTCAGCAATTATGTCCCTGATTCCACGTCTCCTACTGAATCAGCCTTGAATTTCTGGCAGTTCTCTGTCAATTTACAGCTGCAATCATCTTAAAATTCTCTTTACCACAATTTTTACTTGTTTATGACATAAACAGTTATTTTTGATAGTTTCTGTATCTTTTAAAATAAAAAATATGGACCTCTTATTTTGGAATGCACACAAATATGCATCTATTTCCAGGTAATTGGCCAGATAACTGTTTTCCAAATTTCCTGGCATAGAGCAGTTACAGATTTTAAAAAACAAAAACTAAATTGACTTCCATAGAGTCAATGCTGATGCACAGCAAACATAGGACAGGGTAGAATTGCCCTTATGGGTTTCTGAGACTATAATTATTTTCAGGAATAGAAAGGCCTGTCTTTCTCCCCTAGAACAAGTGGTGGTTTCAAACTGCAGATCTTACAGTCCAACGTGTAACCACTACAGTATCAGAACCTCTAGAGCATTAAAATATTTCAATTGGTATTCCATACATTCTTGCAGCCCTGATTTTCTCTCATATTTCTTCAGTGAATCTTGAACTTCTTTCTGCAATATAATTGGTTATTGAATATATGTTTCTTATTGAAATGGCTGAACATCAATGAATTATTTTTTATGTAGTATTCCTTTCACCTTTTTTTTTTTTTGATGCTTCCTACATCATTCAACATCTGCCCAAGAATTCTTCAATATTGTAATTCCAGGAGTGAATTTTTTCTTCAGCTCTTTCTGCAAAAGTTATCCTGGCAATTTTCTTCCAATTTGGTTTAACTTCAGATCTTTGCACATTTGATTACAATGATTGACTCTACTTTCTAAAGCTGAATTTTGAAAATTTCTTTTCTTTTCTTCAATATTTTTTCCATTTTCTTTGGCTATTGTATATTCAAGGACAAGGTTCAGAGTTTCTTCTGACAACCTCTTTAGGGGTTACTCTCTTATCTTCTTAATGATCTTTTGCTTCCTTTGTGTATTTTGTTCTAGAAGTCACCTCACAACTTGTCTGATATTTAAACATTAGTGTTCAATGTGCCAAATCTATTCTTATAAGGTTCTCAAAATTTAGGTGGAATTAATCATGGATATATTTTGTCTCTTCTAGACTTACTTAATTTTCTAAAAGTTAAGAATAATAATTTATTTTCTGTTTCACAGTCAACCCATTCTTGTTTAGACTTATGATGTTAATTTTCTAGGCTTATTAACAACTTTCAATTTGCCATACTCTCATATACTCATATGCATGTGAAAGTTGTACATCCAATTAGGAAGACAGAAGGAGAATGAAGCCATCTGAATTGTGGTGCTGTAGGCAAATACTGAAAGTACTATGAACCGTCACATGGACAAGCCGATCTATGTTAGAAGAATTAAGGCTAGAGGGTTTTACTTAGAGGCAAGAAGGCAAGACTTCATTTTACATACCTTGGACAAATTGTCAGGAGAAGGTGACCATGCTCATTAAATTGGAGGGAGTGGAAGATTCTCCATGAGACAAATGGACACAGAGGCTGCAAGAATGGACTCAGACATAAGGATCACTTTGAGGATGACACAGGACAGTGTGTAGTGTGCACAGGGTTACTATACATCAGGACCAACTCTATGGCCCATAGCAGCAGCATTGAGCTTCTCCATGGTCTCCCCTCACAGAGACAATGGCTAGATGTATTCCTGTTATCTCCTCTGAAAAGAGTCCACATATGTCATCTTTATGAACTCCTTTGTTATTTTTGACAACTTCCCATTTTTCTAGATTCATGCTTAGTTGTCTATGTTCATATACTTTTTAGTTGTCTATGTTCAGTTGTCTATGTTCATATAATTTTTAAAGTGTTTTTTTCAATGGCAAATTTCATGTGTGGTGGGGGTTACATTTCCAACCATCAATTTTGTGTTCAATAGCTTAGTTACAATGTCAACTTTCCCCCAGCCCCATCATGCAGTAGCTTACCCACCCCTCTGTCTTTTGATTTCTCTTCTTCCTCTTGTAGATTACAAGACCACTTCATGATTCATACTTGTCAACCCTTCGGTATCGTGGTCGGCAAACTGTGGAGCCATATGCGGCTCTTTCAGGGTAAAGTGTGGCTCTGAAGTAACATTGAAAACATTTGAAGGTTATTGTTTCAGATCCAGGGATTTCATTTGTCTTGAGTGATTTTAAAATTGTTAGGAGGGACAGGATGGGCTAGTTGGTCTCAAAACTTTGTGCACCCATCTACTCTACTGCTCAGTCTCCCCTCCCTTACTTTCCTCCCTTGGCAACCTCCAAAGACTGTTGCTTTTTGACTGAAAATCTGTGTCTTAATCTCCCTCTTCCCTCCCCAAATTATAGCAATAGTATCATAAAATATTTACCATATGGCAATTGACAAGTTTCACTCAGCATGATGACCTCTAGCCTATTCATGCCATGAGGTGCTTTATGGTTTCATCATTGATTTTTAAAGATGTTGAGTGTCCTGTTGTGTATATATATGACTGTTTATTTCTCTGTTTTACTCCTGATAGATATTTGGTTTGTTTCTATCATTTTGGTATCAGCTATGACTCTTACTTCCTTAGGGTATATAATTTGCAGAGGTATTGCTTTTATTTCCAGTTGCTCATTGGAAAAATACCTCTGTTCGGCATATAACCAAAGAAATAAGAGGCAGAACACACACAAATACATGCTAGGTTCATTGCAACACAGTTCACAACAACAAGAAGGTGGAAACAATACAAATACCTTTGAATAGAAGAATAGATAAAGAAATTCTGTTATATACACATAATGGAATACTATACATCTCTAACAAACAGCAATGAAACTATGAAATACCTCATGATGTGGAGGGACCTGAAAATCATTATCCTGAGATAAAATCATTATCATTATTTCATTATCCTGAGAGAAGATGATTAAATCGTTATCATACAAAACCACGCTCAGGTCACCCAAATCTAGCAGATACTCCCACCAGAGTGATAAGGAAACCTACAAATCAAGATGGGGTGAGGGGAGTAGGGGGGATGTATGTCAGAGAAGGTAGCTGTATCTCTTCTGGTACGAAAATTGGGCGGAACAATTTCCCAATGGGGGAAAAACAATTATAATACTTAGGTGGGACCCAAGGGGATTTTATACCTGATACTCAGTTCCCAATCGGATATGTATGACCTAGTTTCTTAACTCCTTGGTGACCCAGTCTCAGCACCATGAACTACTGGGACTTTAGACTGCTTTTTTGAGGTACCCAACATCTTCCACAGGCCACACAATAAAGACTCAGTGTGAAAGTCCCACTAAGGAAACTGAGTTTTACCTCAAGCTTATTTGTAGCTATTGGACTTAGGGCTGAAACTATTGTGAAAAGAAGCAGCTAACTACTAGCCCAAGGGCACAGAAGTGGCTGACTATGGACTTTGGTTTAAATCTCTTGTCTTGAACAGAGCCCAATAAATGGTGGTCTGGAACCACCATGTCCTTACTATTTTAGTACTCTCCTTGCCACATGTGACATTTATTAATCTGGTAGGTGTGGCTCTGCTGCGATGAATATTAGTGGGAGATTTTCTCTATCAGTAGCCCCCATTGTTTGTGTAAACAGCAGCCAGCTGCTTGAGTTCAATCTGTACAGGTCAGTAACTCATATATTAGAGTTCATAGCTGCCCTGTATTATATCATTACCTCTTCTCGACCAAGTTTTAGATTCTATACCCTTGACTTAATTCATGTTACCATCAATGCATAATGATTATGGATTGATCATCAGCCTCACAGAGAAAGATGATGCTTTCCTTCCTGTGAGGATTTCCAGGCCGAGAGACTCACAGGGGCAGTTCTATCCTGCCCCATACAGTTCCCGTGAGTCAGCATTTACTTGATTGCAGTGGAAATGGTGCCCCAGGGGGGTTGATTGATCATGTTTTCTAACATAAAAATAACAATCATGTCTGTAAGGTGGTCTAGAGACCTATATAAACCATAGATGCCTGAGTGGATTTGGGGTTTGCACTTAATTCTAACCTTAACCTGAGAACAATTAATTCTCATAGTGTGACCCTTCTGGATGCTTAACCTGAAAAGATTACTAAAGGTATGGTTGCTATAAAAAAATGTAGGGAAGAAATTAGATGGTACCTAGATATCAGAAAACATGCATCCGAAGTCTTAAAGACCTGTTTTTCAAATAAACAGCCATTTCAGTGAGGCATCAACTAATCCAAACACATCAGCCTGTGTGATCCAAGGATTTTAAATAATGTGACCTCCCTTTTGACTTATTTTAAAGCTGTTTCAGTTAAAAATGAAGAGGAAATACATTAAGCCCCAGGTGAATCCCATCTGACCATGGACCAGAGATATAAAGAGCTTTGATATCATTGCAGAACCCATTGGAAAGTGAATTGTTACAGATGCAATTAGGTTAAAATTCAGCTCCTTATCTTTTGATCTCCTTAATGGTCCTTTTAAATTTGCTCTAGTTTTTAGTATTTTCCACCTTCTCTTTGATTAAGGTTTTTTTTTTATCCATTTTAATTGTTAGTTTTTTGTCTTTTTTAATTTGTTTTATTGTTTTAATTTTTTCTGTATATGAAATCCAGGCTATATAAATCTAATTCAAAAAAGCCAAATCCTTAATTCAGAGATGAGGACATCATGCTGTAAGTCTCAATGTCAATCAGGTCACATGATCAGCACAGAGCATGCCTCCCCTCATCTTTTAATGAAAATTTTTATTGGTGGTTCTTAATATTGCTGTGGGGTTTTCACTAATAAATGTTACCTTATTTTGCTGCATTCTAATAAATATTTTAGTATACTGGTACTATTTGGTTCAGAATATTTTTTCTTGTTTTCTTGCTCTATAAACTGGGTATATCTTATGGTCCAAAAAATATGGTGTCTTGTGAGTTGTATAACTTTTCATGATTAAATGCATCTAGAAACCATTCTTTTTTATTGCTTATTTGTGTCTATTTACTAATCTTTAGTGAAAAACATCACATGGGTTCCACCACTTAGGATACTTGATGAAGCAATTAAAGTTAAATAGCTTGTTTTACTTAAATCCCCAATGCCCATGGAAGCAACAGTCAAGAAATCAAACAATAACATATTGCCTTGGCTAAACCTGCTGCAAATCATGGTCAAAGTCAGGTGCACTTTAGCCCTCAGCATGATGTCTTTGCTCGTTTCTTTTTTCCTTTTTTTCTTTTTCCTTTCTTCCTTCTTTCCTTTCTTGTTTTTTTTAAACATGTTCAAAGGTCTTTTGCAAAATCATTCTTTTCATAAAAGGAATATCTCCATACAAGGGGGCTTCCAATAGTTTGTGGAAAAATTCCACCTTAAAATTTCATTTTCCTATGATTTTTAAACTTCCTGTATGCACTTATATACCATTATTTATCTATAGTTTCTGCAAATATTATCATGAAAAGTTCCTGGAATCGGTTTTCAAGAATTAAATCTTATTCTATCCGTTCATTTTTAGCCTTTCCAACCACATAAATCAACAATAGAATTATACTATTGATTTCCCTAGTCAAGCTTCTGGGAATAAAATGGTCGTGAATGAATGTGCATGCATATCCCATATAGAGCTTTCACAAGAAAATTCAGATAGTGTAAAAGTAAAGAATAAACAGTTATGCTAACCAGGATATGCTTTTTTCTGGTGTTCTCATCATCATGGTAGGCCACTTGAAGGCACCAGTTATCAGGTCTAACACAGGGTCAGTCGGCAAACTCCTGAGACCGAAGGGCCAATGCTGCCCCTCCTAACAACTTTAAAAGTATGCTTTTCCAAACAAGTGAAATCACCGTCGTCATCTAACACAACAACCTTCAAATGTTTTCAATGCAACTTCAGAGCCCGACATTCACACTGAAAGAGCCGCATATGGCGTGTGAGCTGCAGTTTGCTGACCACTGGTCTAAGGTAAGAAAGCAAACAAACAAATTCACTGCCATCAAGTCAATGTCAATTCAGTGAACACTGGGGGGTTCTGAGGCTGTAATTCTTTTCTTTTCTTTTCTTTTTTTAATTTCAGAACCCTTCCCTCTTGACCTCCTAGACACCCGACTCAGCAGAACTGCTTGTATGGACTGCTTATCTCGGCGCCATCTTGACCTCTCTCAAGGCTTTAATTCTTTATGAGAGTAAAAAGCATTGTCTTTCTCCTACTGAGAGACTGTGGGCTTTGAACTGCTATTCTTATGGTTTGCAGCCCTGTCTGTCAACACTGCATCACCAGGGCTAGGTTACTCATATGTTACTATACTCGTTGCCCCATGTTCTTTGTTGATTTTGAATTTGTGGAAATGCTCATTAAGAAAACCCTTGAAATATCAAGATTAAAAAAGGCAAACTTGATGCTCTCTCAGTTTGTGAAGCTTAATCCTCTCCAGCAGTCCATTTTCACTCTCACATCAGATAATGTTCTACATACAGGTGACTGTCCAAGGTTCATATTGTACATTTTGTCCAAAACTTTCATAAGCATAAGAATTCTGGCATTTCATGGGTAATATTCTTTTTATATCACTGCTCTCTGAAGGTAGTTGGGTTCTAGGCTATCTAGCCTTTCTTCCATATTACAGGCAATATAACTCTCCGTATAATTTGTAGGAAGCACCCAGTCTTAGACATTCAGGAAACCTTTAGCTAACTGTCAATTGCAACAAATGCCCTAGGTCTCAGTGGCTCCAAAGTATTTTTTCTGATTCATACCCAATAGTAACAACTTTCCATCTATTTCTTTCAATAAGAATTTTTGGGCCTCTAGAAACCTGCTTTTTAAGGAGGGGGGCACTAACTGCCAAGCTTATTTTTCACCGAACTCGAATGTCCCCTCTTGCCTTGATTGAACGACAGACATTTCCTCCCATGCTTGCTCATTATTCTGCACTTGCTTCCGTCCTTTCCTGCCTTTTGGCTGTGATTGTTCTCTGTGGGGCTCTAAGTCTGCTCTTCCTTCTCCTGCCCTCTTTTCTGCCGACTTAAAGAGCATTCCATTGTCTTTAATTCAGCACATGCCCACTGGAGCTTGTTGTCTTTGTTGTGAGAATATAACCTCTCTGAATTAATCTTCCCCCACCTAAGACCTACATTATTTTTATTCACTGCTCCTAAAACGACCATTTTCTACATTTCTTCTCTTCTTAGTCTTTTCCCTGCCAGTGAGAAAACTAGGAAAAGTCAGCTAAACAAAGATCTTTTCTGCCCTTTCATTACCATTCCTAACAATTATTTGTCGCAGGAGATGTGAATACAAATGATATGATGCATTTCTAGTCTAAGGCTCTGATCTTCAATTCCGACTGTTACTTCTCTGCCTTCAGTTTACTCCTGTAAAGGGAGTTGTAGAACCATAATAATGTGTGCCTTTGAGGACTGGTGCTAGGATTACATAAGATTAGCATATTAAATAAAGTATATTATAGACTATGAAAGTGATACCATGAAGGTTAGTATCCAGTTATCCCAGGTATTCAACGAGATACTTCCTGTGGATTAAAAATTAAATTAAAAATTCTGCTATAACAAGTAAATAAAGAAACTAAACAGCATATAATTACCAAACTCAGTCTCAATTGTACTGCATTCTTTCTGTCACCTAGAAACTAATTAGTACGACATAATCACATACTTCCTGCCTAGTAAACATACAAGTCCCAGAGGTACAAATGATTTGTATCACGAATCACTGACCACTGCTTACTGGTAATTATCATATAAATGAGGTGCTTCAGGTTGACCTCTGATTCCCTAGTCCTTTTCTAAGGCAACAAAGATACAACGGCTGTGTAAAAACTTGATAAAATTTAAATTACTTCTCTAGCCTAGCCTTCTGGATATTCTTTGTTTAAAATAGCACACAGTCAACTATCACCACCACTAAAAGAATCTATCAAAGCAGATATTAAAATATTTGTAAATAGTATCAAGCTTAAGCCTGGTTACAAGAGCTGAAAAGGCAAATTCAAGAACAGTGTGTAACTATTTGCTCTGGAAGTAGGGACAGCCATGACTTTCTTTGGAGAAGCATGTCACAATTAACAGAGGGCATGAATTCTTGTCCTTGATTGCATGTAGGAGATCTCCAAGTCACCCTACTTATCTCACCCAACGTTTCTCCCTTTGTAAAACTAGACAATCAGCTTGAATGATTTCTAGGATCTTCCTGCCCTCACATTCTGTGGTCCTACATCTTGAAAAGAGAAACACACCTTGTCATATATTTTACATATGATTCAGAGCACTTGTGATCACCATTTGAGTCACCTGGGAAACCTTAAAGAAAGACTGATGCCAAGGATTCACTCTCTGCACCAATTGATCTGGGTGTAGCTAAGGAGCATAGGGGATGAGATGAAGGGGTGGGATGGAGCAGAAAAACTTGACATGTGATCCTAAAATGTCTCCTAGATCGAAAACCACAAAAAGCTCTCAACTCCCTGCCATTGCAAATCGTAGGAACCCCACAGAGGGTTGCAGAGACTGAATTGTTAGAAGATTCCCACAGAGTGGCTGGCGGTTTCGAACAGTCCATCCCGAGGTTCGCATCCCAACAACCCCACCAGAGCTGAAGATCAAGCAGCATTTGTTGGGATTTGAGTTGGCCTGTGACAAGGTCGACAGAACCCAACAACTGGCCCTTGGGAGAAACTGGAGGCCTGTTGGTCTCATAACGAGTTCAGACAGCCTAGGAAGCCCAAAGCGACATTCTGTTCCATCCATGAAGATGACCAAACCTCAGAATCAATGTGATGGCAGTATGTTGGGGATTTACACCACCCAGCTTGGGAGTTCAAAACTGTCACCTTCTCTGCAGGAGAAAGATGAAGCTGTCTGCTCTCAAAATCATTTCTAGCGTCAGAATCCCATAGAGGGTGGTGATGAGTCAAAATCAACTCGTTGATTTTGCAGTAGATTTGTGGGGTTTTTTGTTACTGTTGTTGTTGGTTTAGATATACATTTTAGGTGTAGATGCTCCCTTTTCTTTCCCTGCTTCATTCATTCATTCATTCATTCCTGCCATCTAGTTGATTCTAATTTGTAGAGTTCCTAAAGGACACAACCAAACTGCCTCTGTGGTTTTCTGAGACTGTAACTTCTTACAAGAATAAAAACCCACAAGTGGCTGGTGGCTTCAAACCACTGACCGGGTGGTTCATAACACAAAACATAACCACCACACCAGCAGGGCTCCTGGTCTCTTCCACAAGAGTTTGAATTACTTCTTTGAGGATGCCTTGTGAGCGCAGCATGAGAATTCCACCTATCCTGTGTGATTGTGGAAACGCTCCATGAGATGACAGACGTGAAAGCACCAGCATGGATTGACTGAAAGAGCACTACTTTGGTTGCCTCCACTTTCCTGCCCTCTAATTCCACAAAAATCTGAGCTTCCCCTACCTATCAAAGCTTGGACTACCATGGAGAGACCTTAAATTTTGGAGGGATTTTTTTTCACACATTTCATTACTCAGTAGAAACACAATGACCTTGCTACATTTTTTTCCCCAAAAACCCACAACAAACATTTATTCAATTAAGGGACTACTAGTATCTCACCTCTTACCTTGTCTACACATACACACATACTACCATCTTTTGTAACTCTGTTATAAAGAGTCTAGGCTCATGGACCATGCCTTTTTCTTCAACAGTAGTATCATATTCATTGATGAGTCAGTGGTAGAATTCTTGCCCTCCATCATAGAAGACATGAGTCTTTCACCTCAAACACCACCTCCATCCACCTCAAACACAGCCACATCCACCAATCAGTGGAGGCTTGTGTTGCTATAGTACTGAACAGATCTCAGCACAGCTCCCAGACTATGTCAGATTAGTAGGAAAGGCCTGGTGTCCTATTTCCAAAAGTTAGTCAATAAAAACCCTATACATGACAACCTTCCAGGCCAGGAGAGGGCGCATAATTGGACAGGGTTTTGTTTCATTATATATGTGGTTGCCATGAGCCAATGGCCAATTCCATGCCAACTAATAACAACATAGTATGCTTGTCAATGAGGATACTATTCAACAGAAGAAAGCTGATGGTGCCTGGCTATGGAAAGACATAGTGTCTGGGGTCTTAAAGACTTCTAGCTGAAAAGCAACAAAGCCTAAGTAGAAGAAGCACACCAGCCTGTGTAAACAAGTGTTTGTCAATGGGATCCAGTACCAGGTATCTAAGACCCAGAACAAAATCATACCAAAGAAAAATGGGGGGAGCATGGAGTGGAGGCCCAATGCCCATCTATAGACAGGTGGACATTCCCCTTCACAGGGGTCACAGGGAAGAAACGAGCCAGAGTGTAGTACAGCACTGATGAAACATAACTTTCCTGTAGCTCTTTGGTGCTTCCTTCACTCCACTACCATGACCTCAATTCTACCTTACAAAGCAGATTAGAACAGAGCATGCGCATTGCTACAGATAAGAGCCCACAACACAGGGAATCCTGGATAGAAAGCCCCCCCACCCCCCACCCCCCCGCACACACACAGACAAACAATGAGTGTAGAGATACCAAGAGGGTTTGGGGAGGGTGGAGGGAGAAAGGGGGAATCAACCACAAGGATCAACCTATAACTCCCTCTCAGGGGGACACACAATTGAAAACTGGGTGAGGGGTAATAGAAGATGATGTAAGATATAAAAATAGTGATCTATAACTTACATACTCTATAAGGGTTTGTGAGGGAGGGTGGGTAGTGGAGGGAGGGGAAAGAAATGGGGAGCTGATATCAGGGTTTGCTCAAGTGGGAAGAATGCTTTGAAAATGATGATGGCAGTATATGTGCAAATGTGCTTGACACACTGAATGAATGGATGGATTGTGATAAGAGATGTAAGAGCCTCCAATAAAAGTATTTAATAAAAATTAAAAATATATCATTACATAGAAAGTCGCTGTGAAATTTTAGGTGAATGCAAAAATCCATGGACTTATATTTCACTGAAAACTAGCATGCACCTAATCCAAACCATGATAATTTCTATTGCTTCACATGCATGAGAAGGATAGATAGTAATAAGGAAGAAGAAAATAGCCCATGTTAAATTATGGCATGGGCAAAGAATATTAAAAATATTCCATAAACGCCAGAAGAATGAGCAAGTCAATCTTGGAGGTAGTAATACAGAGGAAGGAAAGACAATGAAGCTTCATTTTGTTTACTTTTTATAAGTTATCAGGGTCATTCTGGTCCTTTTTTTTCCCCCACTCACTGCCCTGGTGGGAGTAGAAAGCCTGGCCTTGCTCCTGGAGACCTGCTGCTGGATTTGAAGCATCAACCCTATGGGCCGCAGTCCTGCACACAACCACTGTGCCACCAGGGCTCAGCTCCATTTTGTTTCTTGTCACATGACAAAGTCCCCTTACTTTGTAGAATGCGAGTGGAAAAGAGGATTATCCCCCACAAGGTGGATGCACACTGTGACTGCAGCCGTGGGTTCCAGCCAGCATTGCTTGTGAGGAGGGAGCACTATGGCTTTCGGTAGTGCCTGTGATGGCTCTGATGAGGATTCCACAGCACATCCGAACAGCAACATCTCTCTACATATAAGATGCATAGAATTAGTGAGATCAGGCTTACAAAGCTGACTTAGTGGGGAAGGCAAAGCAACCTGAGAGTTGGTTTTCTGTTCCCTAGTGAGAGCCACTGGCCAACTAGCAGAGGGCCCCCAAATCAATGAAAAGATGAAGGTAAAAAAAAATTGTATCACACAGAGAATTCACCAGAGGAGTTTCTGCTTATACTGTTTGCCAGCCCAGGCCCTGATTTCAGTGATCATTCTGTGATGGACAAGTGGAGCCAGAAATAGAAGAGGAGAACAATATTCTATCAACCAATGTTCCCAGTCAATCAGAATAATTCATGTGTTTTCTCTTTCAAGAGGAGAATGTAGACTGGAGGGTGGTTGAAGCCTGAAGTTATCAGTGAATAGGAGAGGGGAAAAAGGAGAGACAGATTGCAAGTGCTCCAGTCTTTCCATCCATCAGCCCCAATATAATAACAGTGTCTACTTCATCATTTTGTTCAGAGTCAAATATTCACTGAGGATTTTGCCCAGGCATCTTCAACTACCTGCCTGATTACTGAACAAGCCCGGCTGTCTTTGGCATTTTATTCTTCGTTCTCAGCACTACATTGATGACTTGAGAAAGAAAGGGGTTATAAAATACTTAACTGTGGGTAAGATTGTTGAACTGTCTAGCATGCCACTCTTATGTGCCTTTATGAATCAGTTCAGCACAAAATAGTGTTTATTCTGCCTAATCAATCCGAAAATTACAGAGTGAATAATCACTAATGATTATAGAACCATCAAGGGGCCTCCTCCTCATGCTGCTTTGTAAGGGCCTTTTCTTAAAAACCCTCACATTCATAACTCTAAAATGAACTGGAAGACCATACTCACAGTCAATCTGATGGCTTTAGAGAAGCAACGCTCTTATGAGAGCTTGGGCAAATAGGTCACTGTACTTCTTAAGGAAACCGAACTGGCAGTGCTCAGCTTGGCTAGTCAAGGAGTGACATGCTGGGAACAAGAAGCTCCTCTCTGTGGGAATAGAGGTGAGTCGTGCACTGATCTTGTTAAACCCATCAGGAAAACACTTAGTGAACTTGAGCAGCAATTTTCTAAATGAGTGATAATTTCCTTAATGAATCTTCCTTTAATACCTCTGTGAGCATCATTATGTATAATTTCAGATACAGAAATAAAGCCTAAGAAGTCAGAAATGACTTGTCCAAAGTCACACACTGAATCTCAGAGACTCACATAGACTTAAGCTACTACCACAAGGCACTCACAACTAAAAGGGAGAAATGAACATGTGAAGAATACGCTCAAGTAAGTCAAAGCAACTTCCCTGTACCTACTTCTGGAACTATCCAATGAAGTTTGTTCTCTTGATCCAGAACCTCGCTAATGTGGTCATATATTCCTTCTACCCTTTACATACTTGACTGTTGGTTATTCACAAATGTTGGATAGGCAAGAGAAATTGCACTTTTTAACTTCATAAAAGGAGAGGCTAAATTAACCATATTCAACTCACAAGGGAATATTCTGAATGTGTAGATTTCAAAGGAATATCAGAGAGTCTCTTTCCCCCTCCTTATTTCCCCCTCTCCTTTTCATGCCTCAATTTTTTTTCATACAGTATGGGTTTAAAAGCCATAACATAGTTTGATCTTGTTTCTCTCTGGCATCGGATCCCATTTCCTATCAGCTCTCCTCTTTCTGTGGATACTCTCACAATCCCTTTGAAGATTATGGGCATGTTGACAAGAAGAGCAGAATGACTCTCCTCTAATCATAAAAACCAGAGAAGTACAAGAGGAACTAGGTAGGCCTGGGGAATCGGAAGTCCTGGATTCAGATCTGTCACTAGACTTTCAACCAAGTGTTCCGACAATAGGCCCTTTAATTTCTCCATCCCTTTCATAAAGGGGGAGGATGTTTTCTACTTAACATGTTTACTCTGCACCTTAGAGATAACGTTTGCCACAAATAGAGCCATTTTCCCAGAAGTTTATCTAGGTTCTTTTACCCCTAAATGTTAATCGTTGTTAACACTGTTGTAACACCAGTTGGTTTTACTTCATTGAGGTTTAGAAACTTGGCCAACAATACGGCAAAGATAACCATGTGAAAAAGAAAGTCAGAGTAAATAAGAATCAATCAGTGATTCAGGTGACAAATTGAATTTCTGGCTAGTCACATGGAACTTGAGGCAAGCTTTTCTCTCAGGATCAGTTTCTTCTTCTGAAAATACAGTCAAAATATTACTTGTTATTTTAACTTCATGGGTTTGTTGGAGAGAAAAAAACGTGAAGTACTTGGTAAGTAATGAAAATGTAAAGCAACTTTCTTAAATAGCCCAACAAAGGCATGAGCAATTTATTTGCACCCTCTCTCAGCTTATGCATTCCAAGCTTGTTTCCTTGCACACAAAGATTACCATACTTTACTTCTAATACCTTCTGGAAAAAAATCCAGGTGGCATTTATCTTTTAAATTTGAGAGCCCCAAATTACTTGTGTATGCAGATGCATGTGGACATATGCATCTATAAAGAACAACGAATGAGGAGATGTGTTTTTAAAGCAGAATTCACCAAAATGTTATTTCACAGTTTTTTGTTTTCTAAGGATTGACAGTCACTGTGTTAGTCCAGGTAGACTAGAGAAATAAATTCATAACCATGGATATGCATATAAAGAAGAGACTTATATACAACAGGAATGGAACATTGAGAAAGCATCCCAACCCAGTCCAGTCCAAGTCCATAAGTCCAATATTTGCCCATTTGTCTGATACCAATCTATGAAGTCTTCTTGAGACTCATGAAGCACATGCAATGATGCCAGGACAA
Organism: Nesogale talazaci; assembly: GCA_004026705.1. Classification (NCBI taxonomy): domain Eukaryota; kingdom Metazoa; phylum Chordata; class Mammalia; order Afrosoricida; family Tenrecidae; genus Nesogale; species Nesogale talazaci. The sequence goes on along the minus strand of PVJH01002521.1, from coordinate 63,948 downwards.
TCACAGGCCAGTAGGTGCAAAGTCGTATGTATTTCCATGATGGCAGGGGCCTCCCTGTCCATTCCAAGCATCTCAGCACTGACAGGAGTCTCCACATTACTTCTCTGATCCCAGAGGTCTGGTTGCATCAGGGCAAATCCATGTGACTTCTCCTTCAGCTCCTCCAGGTTCCAGGACTCAGGATCTATCATCATGCTGCCATGTTGTCTGGTCAGTCGAGTGTCCCAAGGGCCTGAGCTGATAGTCTCTCACCTCCTGACCATGGGGAAAATATTGCAAGATTTCCCAGAATTCTCAGAGAAAGCCATGCCCACACAGAGGTCTCATTGACTATCTCCAAATTGGCAGACTAGACTCTAACGCATACACTTCCAATCATGAAATAGACACCACAGTATATGACTGCCACACTCACTGAAGAAGGGTGCGTATAAATAACTGAAGGTGTTTAAGAAATGATCCCTTAGCAATCTCTGAAGGGCTCAGTACCTGTACAAAGGACAACACCCAGTATTCCAAAGATTGGGTCCTGAGTAAACTGATAAGGTTTGACCTTGAACAAGTTTCTTATGTTAGACAAATTCTTCTATCTTGGTTTCCTCATGTGTGAGTGAGGATAATAGAAAAGACCACCTCAAGGCTAGTTGTAAGTTAATATGCAAACAATGTGGAGACATATAATAAGTATTATATAAATACTCATCATCATTATGGTCATTGTATTATTGCTAGTCATGGCTATATTATAACTCACAGGACATGTAGTAGACACTGAACACATATTTTGTTTAGCAATTAATTGAGTAAAAAAATAAAATAAGGAAGGGATTGTCTTTTGGATCCAATAATCTGAAATTTTGTTTGGTTCCCTTTCGCACAATCACAGTCAACTGTCCTATTGACTTAGAACTGAAAGAGAAGTCATTATATGTGTAAATTACATAGATTTCATCCAAGGAGCCAAATGCATCCCAAACTAAAACTCAGAGGTAACCCAATTTCAAGGAAAGAAAGAAAAGCTTCAGACTATGGATGGGGTTCCAGCAGCCAGCTCTCTCGTCAAAATGAGGATAATAATAATGATTTGAAAGATCAACCTGCTATTGCCAGGGGAAGCCTGAATGGAATGCCCAAGAGGAGCAGCCTCCTGGCGTGGTGCCCTGGTTTCTGTTTGCAATGATGAATTGGATGCTGGGAGGGATGGATAGTCCTTGCAAACCAAGTTTAGACTTACTTTTCCTGCTGTCCACAAGAAAGAACCACTCAAATCGTCCCCCAGGTCCCATATGTGACCTGAAATATCTTCCCATTCATGCCAGACATGTAAACAATCCACCTAGCAAGAGTCCCCAATTGGACTCACTGCCTCCACTCACCACAAGGTCCTGGTGGCAAACTCCAGTCCAGTTCCCCAGTCCCCTCCAGGGGTAGGAAAGTGAACGCATCATCTGCTCCACAAGTGCTGTGACAGATAGGTGCTTACAACCCACCACAAAGCCAGAAGAAAACTCATATGCATACCTTACCCATAATGTTTTATATGATTATTTCCTTCAATATTATGACTCCTCAAAAAAAATTTTTTATTTAGAAAAAAGTTCAACAAACAGAACCGCCAATGCCCTGTAGAAGAGAGGAGGTGGAGTGGGTGAGGCATGGCATTCTATAGTCAAAGTAGCCTCTAGTTGATGCCCATTTTACTACTTAGTTACCATAGAAACCTCTTTAAGTTATATTTCAAAAGAATTTCCAGTGTTTGTTTGGGACTGAAAAAGAACACCACACCCGCCCCCCCCACACACACACACCAAAAAAAAAAAAAATAGCCCTTAATGGCTAGTGCTTGTGAACAGGATCCAGGTAGCAAGCCAACCGGCAGGAAATGCCACTGTCTGCAGCCTGGCTTCGCAATAACTCAGAGCTATAGGACTTCTCCCAAAGGCTGGAGTCCTTGGCCCAGCAGGGTAGCTGCATTTCCAGTACATAACAATGACAGCGGGGAAAGGCCAGCCCAGTTCCCGTATGGAGACACAGGATGATTACAAGCAAGGCTGTCACCTCTGCAGTTTCAATATTCGGATTATAGGGAAGAGACTTCAATCGCAGCTGACCCAACTGAGCTGAACCTAGAAAAAAAACTGCAGCCTTGTCAGCCCTTCCCTTGCTGACTTGTCTGGGGACCAGAGCAAATCATTCCCTCCTCCTTCCTGGGCTTCAGTTTTTCCTCCTTCAAAGAGGTCGGAGGAACATATATAAGGACTATGATTTTAAATCGTCATTGATGTTTGACTAGTCCACATAAAGCATAATTCATAAGCAAAAATATGCATCTTCTGCACTGACTGCCCCCACGCCTTTGGGGAGTATTTTAAAAGAATGTCATAGAATAATGATACTGAAGTTCTAGGCAGGAAATGGGTTCTAATTCTAGGGTGGCCACTAATAAGCTCAACCAAGTATCTTAACCTATCTGAGGTGTGGTTTGTTCGTCTCTGAAGAACAGCAAAGCGCTTCCTGCTCTCTCTTCCATTTGTGACCGTCAGATGATGTTACATATACATGAGAACACCTTGAAATCTCTGAAGTATTATGAGAATGTACAAGCAGTAAAAGACTCCAGTCCAAACTCCGGAGTGCACCATGATCTTCTCTTTTGATTGTGATGTTACAAGAACTCCACTCTCTCCTTCTGTAATATACCAATAATGTGACAAATGATCCTGCACTTCAGAAATTGCTGCCACTTTAAAACTGTAACCAAGAATGTGTGTTTTCTTTTGCATCTCACAAAAATGCATGATAAAAACTCTCAGCCTCTGGAGAATATGTAGTTATCAGAAATCAAAATGAAAACTTAAAGGAAAATGAAAGAAATAGCAACAATTTCCTATCGGCAAGTTAAATAATCTCTGATCAGTCAGACTTGAGAACAACTGTCTGGAGGTGGAACCTTCCAGCAGCCATTGTTCTCAGTAAACAAGAAAGCAGATGCCACCCCACATTTGGTGAAATATTTATGACTCCACCACATACCCTTTTGGGGGAGCAAATTGATGCCTCTTCTATTCAACACAATCACCTGGGGTGCACCAAGCACAGCCTCGATCAATCATGCTGACATGATTTGTTTTGCCGTATTCAGAGGCTGCTTCCCCTTCAATCCTGTGTCTACGATGGAGAGGATGAAAAGGATGGAGTGGCCACAGCTTCTTTAATCCCTTATTTTAAATGCCAGGAAATATTGGGCTTGGGGTGTTTCCGTTGGATTCAGAAAGGTTTTTGTTTCCCTTCAAATTAGTCCTGTGCGCAGAAAGCTGCACTGATCCTATTTCCACCACGTGCTGCTCAATTCATATTCACAACTCTCTACAAGATACTGAAACTGGTGGCAAAGCAGTTCAGTCCTCAGCTGCTCACCAAAAGCCTGGCGGTGGGAACCCACCAGCCAGTCCACCTGCGAAAAGACCTGGTCATGTGTTCCTATAAAGATCACAGCCTAGTCAACCCCAGGGGTGGTGCCACTTTCTCCTACAGGCATGCTGTGAGGTGGTATGGACCAAGAATGCACACAGCAACATAGCCCCAAGTCCTTTAGTGCTTAAAATTGGGATCAATGAGGAGATTTACGTACTTAATAGAGGGAAGCTGATATTTATCAAAATAAACATAAAAAATACAATCAGATTGCAACAGGGTTTTTTTTTTAATTAGAGAAATCTGGAAGATTATATATACAATTTATATGTACACACACACACACATCTGTCTTGGAAGACGTACAGCCAGAATGCTCCTGAGAAGCAAGGGGGGCAAGTCTTCCCCACAGTACTTTGGACACGTTTTCAGGAGAGGTGACTCCTTGAGAGACATCATGCTTGGCAAAGTTGAGGAGCATCAAAAACAAAAAGATAAAGATGGATAGACACAGGACTCAAAGATCAGAGAAACGGTGGGTGTGACACAGGGCAAGGTGATGTTTCATTCTGTCGTGCACATAGTCACAGTGAGTCAGAACAGACATCACCTAAAAGCAAAAAACGGCAGCATATACATCATCTATGGAGCACAGAGAAATGTATTATGCAGAGATGTTCCTTTCCCTCAAAGGGTCCTCAGGCTCAAATAAGGGATTGAGATGGAATCCATTGCTATTGAGTGGATTTCCACTCCAAGAGACCCAAAAGGATAACATTAAACGGCCCCCTAGGGCTTTCTGGGCTGTGACATTTACAGGAGCACACTCCTACATCTTTCCCAAAGGTAATGTGGCTGGCAGGTTCAAATCCTGACAGCCAAGTGTTTAGCCGTGTGCCGGTAGGACCTTGTCCTAAATAGAGGTACGTGTCTGGATTTCAAAATCACAGAAATACTGTGCATTTCAAAATACAGAGTAGCTGAATTGTAAAGACCAAAGATGTTGTCTCTTTTGAAGTGATGGTCCGGCTGGAACTTTACTGAAGTATCTCCAGCAGCTCTATATTATTTCATGATAAAGTGGCATTGAACATCTTCATGATGGGATCACAACCTATTTCTCACTGGGACCTCTCCGATACCCTCTGTTCCAACTATGTAAAAGTAGTGCCTTATCGACATTTGTCTTATACTGCCTTTACTCCAACTGGGTCCTCCTCATGCTCCTCTTTTTTTCCTCAAAGTCCAACTTATTCTTCAGTGTCTTGTTCACATACCACCTCTACCATGAACTCTTCGTAGATTTTTTTTGACCTCTGATATAATTACGGAGGAGCTCCAGTGCCATACTGGTTATGAGTGGGACTGCTATCCTCAAAATCAGGAGTTCAAAACTACCACTGCTCCACAGGACAAAGGGCTTTCTTTCCTGTTGAGTTACAATCTTGGAAACTCACAGGCATGGGTCTACTCAATGGGTCTGCTATCGTGAGTTGAGGGAGATATGATCACCTCCACCCCTTTCTCTCTCTCAGTCTTCCATAATGTATACACGTCATATGCTTCTTCCATCCAGCTAACTCTAGCTTTAGTCCTTGGAATTTTTTGTGATCGGCACAAGAAATTCATCTCTGCTGATCAGGGACCACTCTTATCAAATTTTACTCACATTCTCAAATCAAAATCGGTGGCCGTGAAGTTGACTCTGGCTCACAGTGATTCCTTGTGTGTTCAAGCAGTATTGTGCTCCAAGTGTTTTCAAATGGATTTTTTTAAATTAGACTTACAGAAGGTTACCCCTCTTTGACAAATGATTGGTAGAATTAAATAAAAGGAAGTTCACTGGCTCAATACGATAAATTGTGCCTGAAGGTCTCACCCAAACTTAAGGGCACTCTCACCGTTTACTTGTCTATTTAGTTGGGTTTATTCTGAGTCAGGCTAGTCAGATATCCAATTTTGTTTCCAGGACAGCAATAAGAAGGTCTTGCAGATATCACTCTACCCCTTTTCCATTGTGCCAGATGCTATGGTTTAAATAAATATCCTTTAGGGAGTCTGGTCTGAGAACTGTCTGCTATCACAGTAATCTCCAGGAAGGAGAGATGCCACCACCTTCCCTGCCCCCATCGCAGATCACCAGCTCAGATAACCTCAGCTGTCAGAATCTTCTTGCTCAAAGATCTTCACACCTAGATATTTTTTCACCCTGTCAGTACAAATGTTTGTTCATCAAAACCAGTAGCTAACTTGTTACATTTTTTTGGTATTTTGAATTTTCTTTTCCTTTGGGGGGGGGAGGTGGGGAAAGGAGAAGTCAGTCTCTTAAAAATGGACTTTTTATCCATTGTTTTCATTTTAGAGTACATGGTTCATGTACTTTGTAAAAAAAAAATGCTACAATAAATGGGGAAAAGGAAAAATACTGTGAAAAAGATTTACATACAAAATTTACCCCCCCTCCAAGTTAGTCATCAAGTGGTAGACTGTATAGTTGAAGGATTATGTGGAAATCATATAAGAAGCAAAATGAACTGAAGTTTAGGACTGAAATTGCAAATGCTGAAAGGTCTGCAAAATGTGTCCTTTTCAATATGATGCACCTATTCAAGAGAATTAAAATTCTCTCAAACTATTTATTATTATTTAATTCATGCCCAACATTCTGTGATGTATTGGTATCACAATTCAGTTGAACATACATGAGATATTAGATAGTAATACAATGTTATTCATTATAAACAAGATCATCATCACCAGGAGAGCTGGATTATAGTACTGATGATTTAAATTTGCAATACTTTATAGAAGAATGAATGCATTATATACAAATGGATCTCCAAGTCAATGATATGAATATATGTTTATGTACAGACTCATTTGAAAGACAAGGACAGTAGCATCTACTAGTAACTATCCCAAATGGATGGTACCAATTCTTAAATTAATCCATAATGGTGTTCTTTATCAAATTTACCCAGTTCTAAAGCTGTTACTTTGCTGAATTAGAATGTGTTGGCTTAATACATTAACACTCAGGATCAAATAATTAGATATTTCAATTTCTATCATCTTGAATTTCCATTATAATTTCAAAGGGCTCGTTCTTCCTTCTCTGGACCTTTGTCTCTATAGCATAGTAGCCCTATGACTTTGGACAAAATCTTTGCTTTCTCATATGCACAATGAGATTAAAAGATAAAACACTTTGGAGAGTTGGCAAAAAATTTACACACGATGGTTAACACACAAACTGATCAGAATTGAAGTCATAAGCATATGCACTCAGAAATGCTGGCTGCCACCAGTCATCTGTCAGCTTGTCATCCAGTGGTAGCATTTCTACTTTTACTATGATGCTGAAGGCTATGCCACTGGTATTTCAAATACTAACAGGTTATATGATGATGGACAGAATTCCAAAATAAAACAGATTGGAAAAAAGGCTCCGGCTTGTCTTTGAAAATTTAGTCAAGAAAATCCTCTGGATCACAGAATATGATCTAAATTGACTTATTTTGGGCATGCCATCAAAAGGGACACGTTGCTGCAGAAAGACATCATCTTTGATGGAGTGGAAGACCAGTGAAGGGAAATCCCAAGTGAGCTTGAATGACAGAATGGCCACAACAATAGGCTGAAACATGCCAATAATCATGAAGATAGTACAGAAACAAGTAAGACTTCATTCTAGATGTAGTCTGCCATGAATCAGGACCAACTAGAATTCAACTAGCAGCAGTGACATGATTGAATGGTTCTTTATGTGGGGGGTGGGGGCATTGTGGGTAAAGAACAAAGAAAGGTTTGGTTAACACTTTCCTGTTTGGGCTTCTGGAATCATTATAATTAAAGTCTTAGGAGGACTATGGCTTTAAATATTCTCTCTGTTCTCTTCCTCTGGAGATAGCAGTAAATGCCATAATTTATACACCAAGTGTATATTTAATATTCAATAAAATAGCTGCAGCACTATTTTGAGAATGTTGCACCTTCAACAACTACATTACTGAGACATGAAACAATCCATAATGTAGAGCTAGTAAAGTTGTTGTTGCATTTTGCTGCTGTTGTTTTGGTAGCAATTGTTTTATTGTTTATTCTCTTGTGTGAGTACATATTGTTGTCACTGAATGTCTATCTGAATGGGAGAAGCAGGATAAACAAGCTGAAAGAGAGAAAAAATGGATGACAGTTCCTGGGGGGCATGGGGAAGGGGGAGGTGGGGGGAAAAGAAGTGGGTGCTAACAAGCACCGAAACAAGGGAACAATAAGTAATCGAAAATCAATGGTTAGGAGGGTGTAGGAGGTCTGGCAGGGCTGGATCAAGGACAATGTAGTTGAGGAGAATTCCTGAAACCCAAATGAATGCGAACATGATAGTGGGACAAGAGGAAGCAAAAAGAAATAGAGGAAAGAATTAGGAGGCAGAGGGCATTATAGATATCTAAATACAGGCCTATTGTGTGTGTAAATAAATATATATATATATATATATAGTGAAGGGGAAATAGATCTATGTATATATATTTATAGGTTTAGTATTAATTTAACAGATGGAAAATGTGTTCCTACTCAAGTACTCCCTCAACACAAGAACACGTTATTCTCATAATTTGGCAATCTGAAATGCAATCTGAAATGCTCACTTTCCAGACAAGATCACTGAATATAAAGTGGGTGCATAAGCAAATGTGGTGAAGAAAACTGATAGTACCAGGCTATCATAATATATAGTGTCTGGGGGTCTTAAAGGCTTGAAGATAAACAAACAACAAAGCCCAATGGAAGAAGCACACCAGCCTGTATGATCATGAGGTGTCAATGGGCTCAGTTATCATGCAGCAAAGAACAAAAAAAATCCTATCATTGTGGAATGAGGGAGAGTGCAGGGAGGGGACCCAAAGCCAATCTGTAGGCCAATGACCATCCCCTTAAATAAGGGTCTCTGGGAGGAGACAAGCCAGTCAGGGTGCAGTAAAGCAATGATAAAACATACAATTTTCCTCTACTTCTTAAATGTTCCTCCTCCCTTCTCCACCCCACTATCATGATCCCAATTCAATTTACAAATCTGGCTGGACTGGGGCATATACACCGATACAAAGAGAAACTGGCAACACAGGGAATCCAGGGCAGATGATCCCTCAGTACCGTGGTGAGCAGGGCGATAATGGGAGGTTGGAGGGTAGGTGAGGGAGAAAGGGGGGACAGATGACAACGGTCTACCTATCACCTATTCCTTGGGGGATGGACAGCAGAGAAGTGAGTGAAGGGAGATGCCGGCTGGGTAAGATATGACAAAATAATAATTTATAACTTATCAAGGGTTCGTGGGGGAAGTAGAGAAGCGAGGGAGGGGGAAAATGAGGAGCAGACACCAGGATACTAGGGGCTCAAGTAGAAAGCAAGTGTTTTGAGATTGATGAGGAAAGCAAAACTGCTTGACACAATAGATGCATGTGTGGATTGTGATAAGAGTTGTATGAGCCCCCAATAAAATGATTTCATAATAATAGTAAAAAGATACAAAACATTCCTGACCTTTAAGGTGAACATCAAGGAAAGCAACTATGCACTTTTCTCAGCTAGTCCCTTGGGAGTTCTGCCTGGATGGCCCAAGGGTCCAACCACAAGTCTGCACTTCCTGGATGCTCCTTTTCAGTGTATGCCATCATTACATGATTTTGTTCTAAGATTTTCTTGAGATATGACTTTTATCTTGCAGAATTTATCATATCATAGATTGATATGATAAAGATATGATATAGAATACAATGCATACTAAGTAACTTACAAGAGAAGTATGCATAGATGATCATTTTATAATAACATATGTGTATATCAGTATTATTCACCACCAGAACAAAAATAAAACCCAATAATTCTTCTAATTACAGTAAATTTCCATGAGGTTCACAAGATGATGATTGGTAACATAAAATTGGCATTGGAGAGTGACAGGCACTTTTCTTAAGATTTTCTTTCCTAAGATGTTTATAGATTATAAAAGTAATACATCTGTGGCTTAAAAAGTAAAATTAGAAATGGAAGAAGTTAGAAATAGAAAGGAGAAAAGAGGTAAAAATTAACCTCCAATCATCTCCATTCTCATGTCTCCTACTGAGATAGACAAATTAAACATCTGTTAAATATTCTTCCACTTGCTTGTTAATGATTCACAAATGTAGATGGATACATATAGAAAGTGTTTGCTATTTGTTTTACAAAGATGAGCTCATAATATACATGTTACTGTGAAACTGATTTTTCTCACTTAATAAAATATCATGGATAGTGTTCACAGTCATTAACTACAGATCTCACTCATTATTTTTAATAACTGCATGATATTCTATATTATATATGCTCCATGAATTGTTCTCCTCTTTGCTAATATCAAGGGTACTTTTTTTCAGCATGTTTTAATCACACCAAAGAGTTATAGCTTTGTATATTTATCTTTGCAAATGGGGGTTGATGAGTGAAAGGAGAATTAATTTTACATCACTTTTGTGTTTACACTTAAACAGAACAACGATGGTGAAGGCCATGCAGGGCTGTGTCGTTCTCTTTCACCTGCTGGACAGAGCATCTCTGGGAGCTGTATCAATTTCCTTATCTGCTGCCACTTTTGTTGAAACTAAGCTTGATACTTTCTTCTCAATTTTGCTCTTCAGATGCTCGTAAAAGCACCTGGCTGTTACTTTATTTTGTATTTCAAAGGTGAATGTTTAGTGCTGAGTCTCTATTACCATGGAACGTTATTTGGTCCTATCTCTGTACCTCACACTGCACACACTTGGGTTGAAATGACGTTTCATTCTGGGCTGTGCTGTGCTAGGTAGCATGGTGAACAGCAGCGTTGGGCTTTACCCACTAGATTCCAGTTGCAACCAGTCCCCCATTTGTAACAAACAAAAATGTCAATAGGTATTGTGAGAATCATCCTTAGATGAAAACCACTCTGGAAAATGCTTATTTGAAAGATTTGGACTTAGAAACTTTTCATAAATGTAATAACAACAAAATCCCGTAAATCACCAACACATTTATGTGCTGCGGGTCTTTCTCAACCTCGGCATGCCAAGAGTGATAGAATTTAAAACCTGCTCAATAACTTCACAATATGAGTTAGTTCAAGGCACTGTCTGGGTGCAATCAGCACCTTCTTAGTCACACAATTAATTTGACTTGAGAAAAACTAAGCAGTGGAGCTTTTAGACAGATGGAACAGAGGTTACTCCAACTGGGACACAATACCTATCACTACTTTAGATTGAAAGTCAACAGGCAGCTTTTTTTCATTTCATTCCAATTTCCCCTTTATAACTTATGAACAAGTGCAGATAAAATGTGCTGCTGAATATTTAAATATCTATTCCTTGTGCCAAAATCTCAAATAGAGCTGGCATTTTGTTTGTTTGATCTTTTTTTTTTTTGGCTTACTTCAGAAATTTGGTTTGAGTCTATGAATCCAAAATAGCCCATGTTTTTCCTAGAATTTACTCTCCTTAGGGAAAGAATGTTTTCCTTGTTAGAAAATCTGATTCCAAAGTGTTTCTACCACCTTCGCTCTCATAGACCAAAAATCCACAAGTTACTTTTCTCAGGGGGGAAAATGCACATTATAATAATTTCCAAGATGCACCTTCCCCACCCTTATAGAAGGGAAAATACTAACAATGAGGAAAAGCAAATTTAGCAAAATTTAATTCAAAATTCAATAACAAAAGCAAGAACTAAACTGACACATATTTATCTTCATCTATTCTTTTTTTAAAAAGTTGTGTGCTGCCTTTCTTACAAGAGCAGTAGCATAGACACACAGCAACACAATGAGAAGGTCTTTGCCAGGTAACTGACCTTTATCAATTTATTCCAGGAGTCATTTTCTAGCTTTCATTAGAGTTCAATACTCCTTCCTCAGGAATTCATAAATGATATTAGAAGGCCACTATTCATTCTCCGCCATATTCAAGGTTCCAATTCTCTACAGCAGCATAGGTGCTGGTTTTAAAAAGGCACAATGCCAGTCATGAGCTCTCTCTGACTTTTGATAAAATACTGACTACAGCAGCTCAATCAACAATACAAAGAGCTGACAGGGAACAATCATCGTGGAAACTTGCCCTTCAATGCAGAAGAGCAGCTTTGGTGATTCAAACCACAGGGTTAGACTAAATTTCTGCATTGTCATGTCACCCAGGGCTAGCTTCCAGAACATGCCACTGGCCTTTGTGACAACCAGAAATGTCTTCAGCCATTGCCAGAATCATCCCCAGTTGTGAACCATTGTAGTAGCTACTTCATTAGAAAGATTTGGGTTTTCAAGCCTATTTGTCCAGTCTACTTCAGAATTGTATATTTGGGGGTTTTAATGTAATTCACCAAGTTTATGCTTGAAAGATTTGCCTGACATATGGCTATGACCAATCTGGAACTGGAACCTCTTTCTGCTGCCCCCCCCCCCCGCCAAACAATTTATTTTTCAGACCCTTAAAAGCATGTTAACTGAGCAATCTGTGCCATATGAGTTTATACATTAATTAATACCTTAGATTTTTCACCTTCTTCCAGCTCATTACCAGCTATTTCAGGTAGCTGTTTAATTATTTGAGTCCAGAAATGAATTGTGCAATAAAACTCCCAACTAATTCTAATTGGTTTCTTATTATATACATTTTTCTAAATCTGTAAAAATCACTAGATTAAATAGCAAGCAATTGCTGATATTTTTCCAATTACACCACCTTCAGCAAAAACCCTATTATACAGAAGCAAGCTGAATTATGGTTAATTTATTAATGGATTTTTGGTACAGCATATAATGAGGTTGTCGATATAGAAGCCACTTACATTCATTTAAGTAATCAGAGTTCAGGGGCTTTAAAAAAATTAAGATCACGTTTAGCTAAGAGAAATTAAAATCAAAATTGTGGAAAAGGAAGTAATCAAATAAGCAGCGGTTGGCCAGAAACACTCCAATGACACCAATTGGAAAAAGGACTAACACATGCTAACTCTCTCTTTGTCACCCATAAAGGCAGTCTAAAGGTTCGGTGGTGAAATATTTGCTGTTAACTACAAAGCCAGTGGTTCAAACTCACCAGCTGCTTAGCAGAAGAGTGTGGCAGTCGTAGAAGCCCTCTTCTCCACTCTGTCCTGTAGGGTCTCTGTGCTAGGGATTTCTGTGAGAGTGACTTGCTTGGGTTTGTCTCTGCACAACGAAATTGGAGGTCTGATCTACTCATTTTCCCGTGCAGGATGAAAACTGGGAAGTCAGAAAGGCTTAAAAATCAGTATTTTCTTAAAGAGGGAGGAATTGGCTTTCTGCATCCAACTCTGCTTTAAATGTCTCAAGTATATTTAATTACAACTGCTTCTCTCTCCTTGCCTCTTACTGTGGTGGCTTTGATGCTGCTGTGGGGCAGGAAACTATGATTTGTGGCTTAAATATCAGTAGAGTCACTCTGGTAGATAAGTTTCAGGTGCGTTTCCAAACTACTACAGGCTACGAAGAAAGAAGAGATTAAAAATGAGCCCTGATATATCGTGAGAAGATGAGCCGCTTAAGCCAAAAGACACTCACAATATGACAAAGGAAGCATTGCCTTTTCAATGTGAAGCTAGTCTTAATCACTTGAATGAAACACAGCTTCATTTGCTGATGTGGCAAGACACAAAACGAAATAAATGACTGAAAATTCCTGTTAATGATCAGAGCCTGGAATATATAAGGCATGGATTTGTGAAATAAAGTGCATAAAGATAGATATTTCAGGTATTAGTGAGCTGAAATGGGCTGGTTCTGGCCATTGGGTGTCAGACAAGGAGATAGTGTACTATGCGGGGAATGACAAAACAAAGTGGAATGGTATCAGACTCATCATCAAAACAGAAAATGTCCTGACTTATCTTGTTGCTACCTATCCAGTGCTGTTAATATAGGATATAGATAGATATAGGTGTAGATGACATTGATATAAATGATATAGATATAGATGATGGTATAACATAGATATATCTGGTACTGTTAGTATATATATGGAAGACCAGTTAATATGACTATTATTCCTATTTATGCAGCAGCCACTAATTCTAAAGATGAAGAAATTGAAAGTTTCTACCAACTTCAAGTTTGAAGTATAATAGTCATAAAATCAAGAAGCATTGAAAATTACTGGTGATTGGTTCAGAAAAAGTTGGAAAGGTTCAGCACTTGGATAACTCAGTGACAGGAAAAAAAAACAAAATAAAGTGGTAACATGATAATATTTTGCAAGACCTCCAAACTCATTGACTACAAATATCTGTGTAGTTTCAAACAACAGAAAGAGCAACTTTCTGCATGGGCATGGCATGATAGAATACACAAGAAAGAAATAGCCTCTATCTGTGGAAAGAGATGTTAGAGAAGGTGTGTGTGGAAACATGGCTCTAGGAATTGACATCTCGAGAGGTTTCAACCAACAGATGCAAACTTGGAAGTGCTCATTTGTCAGTGCCAGGAAATTTGGAAGACAGCTAACTGGAACTTCCAGCCAATTGGAAGTTTTTGTATATGTTACTTTCCCAAAGAAAAGTGATCAAACACGATACAGAAATCATCTAACAATTTCACTAGTACCAAATGCATGTACATTTTTGCTGAAGATAATTCAAGAAGAGTTGCAGTAATAGACGAGGAACTGTTAGAAAACAAGATCAGCTTCAGAAGAGAATATGGAACATGAGCATTATTTCTGATAACAGATGGATCTTGTCTGAAAGTAAAGAAGATAAGAGAGAAGGCCTATCATTAATCGACTTTAAACGGTATTGGACTGTGTGCATTATAACAAACTATGAATAGCATTTCAGAGAAAGTGAATTCCAAAATGCTTAAAAATGGTCAATCAGAAACCATACACAAACCAAGAGGCCAATATTCAATCAGGACAAGCCAAAGAGGGAGACTTCAGGGTTGTATTCTGTTATTGCACTTATTCAGTCTTTATTCTGAGAAAGCAATTTGAGAAGCTAGACTCTATGAAGGAAAACATGGCATCAGAATTGGAGGAAGAACCATTAACAACTTGTAGCATGCAGATAACACAACCTTCAGTACTGAAAGTGAAGAGGGCTGGAAGTATTTATTGATGAAAATTAAAGACCACAGTTTTCAGTATGGATTGAACCTCAAGGAGGGGTGGTAGTGAAATCTTCAAATTGGATTATGGTAAGTGGATAAATTATTGAAGTACTCAAATATTCCATTGGATCAATAATCATAGCCCTTGGGAGCAGTCAGGAAATCAATATCTTTTTAAAAGTATTAACATGTAAAGATGTCATTCTGAAGATTAAGTTGCATCCAATTCCAAACCCCAAATAGTTTTCATCACCTCATTTGCATGCAAAAGCTAGATAACAAATAAGGAAGACTAGAGAAGAATTGATGCATTTGAGTCATAGTATTGGTGAAAAATATTAAATTTTCCATTGACTTAAAAATGAACAAATAAATCTGTCCTGGGTGAAGTATAACCAGAATGGTCCTTGGAAGTGAGCATAAGGAAAATAATCTCATATCCTTTGACCTTGTCATCAGGAGGAACTAGTCCCTGGAGAAAGACATTACTCTTGGCAATGCAGAGGTCTAGGGAAAAGTGAAAAGTCCTCAATGCTCTGGATTGACATGGAGACTGAAACAACAGTGGACTCAAACCTAGGAATATGATGATGGAGCAGGAATGGTCAGTGTTTCATTGAGAGCTGTACAGGTTGTCCCTGAGTCAGGAACTACTTGATGGCGCCCAATCACAGCAGCATATATATGTACATTATCTTCCTGACTTGACACACCTATTTTGAATGGAAACCTTATATCCACATTTGAATTAGATCTTCAGTGACTCAATTCTCATCCTCCTCTCTTTATTTAAAATTGTTTCTTCTTCTTCTCCTTCTTCTTCTCCTCCTCCTCCTCCTCCTCCTCCTCCTCTTCCTCTCCACCTTCCCTCCTTCTTCTTATTCTCCATTCTCCCCCAATTATTACCTGCAGTGTCCAGTTGATCAAGCCATTCAGTTGATCAAGTCAAATAAATGTAAGAGCCAGTCTTGATTCCTCCCTGTTCTACTTTCTTTCCCCAGAAAATTAAATAGCAAGTCCTGCTAGTTTTGCCTTCAAGAGACATCTTAAGTCTTCCCCTTTTTCCCTTTAGGTCTTAGGTCAAGCAATCAACTTCTTTCATCATCAATACTGCCATAACTACCTATTTCAACTCCAAGCTATATATTCATCAAATTTCAACTCATAAGCTATGAGCAGAAGCTACAGTGAGCTAAATATGTGAGTCACGTCATGTTTCATACTCTTCTTAAAACTCTCCAATGGTTTCTTTGGATTGAGAATAAAATCCAAATTCCTATAGAGCACCACAAGGCCTCCTTGCTTTTCTTCTTAGTTCAGCTTTTTGCTCATCCTAGGATGTCTTGATTTTTTCAAGTACTTACACTTCTCTTTTTTCCCGCTTCCTGAAGACCTGCAGGCACAGGGAGCCTTGCTGGTGTTGTTTGGTGCTGGGCCACTCACCACAAAAACAGCAGTTCAAGCCCAATAGCGACTCTGCAGCAGGAGGTGAAGTGTTCTGTTCCTAGCAGGACTGGTCATTTCTGAAAGTTCATCTAGCATTGTTTTGAGCAAAAATGGACTTGAAGGCCATGAACTTGGTTTCTGTCACCACTGGGATGTAATCTCTATGATCATGTGCTTTGACTAGCTGGTAGAACTTTTTAAGGTTTAGGACAAAGCACTGAGCCAAACATACAGTATATCATTAATAAATCACCTTATTAATGAAAAAGTACACAGGTAATTTTAAATCACAAGTTTACTGTCCAGGTTTCTTATATATTTTGAAGACTGGCTAGATATTCTGCCTTGTCTTTTTTTTTTCTTGCTATCTCAATCCTAATTTGCTTCATATTTTTAGCTTCTCTAATAAGTTTTCCCTGGTAATTTCAACACCTCTTAATTTATTGTCATTGGAAGATTTCATTTATTTATTTACTGACTGTTGAAGATCATTAATGAAGATATTAAATATGAAGAAAGGAATATAATTTCCTATGTACTACATTAGAATAACTAATCACTTAGAAAATTCTAGAAAAGAATAATTTCTTGTGTTTATAGAGCCTGCACTGAAAACATTAAACTAGATATAATTTATTCAATTCGTCCACTCACACAAACCTACAAATATTCAGAACACTTACTTAAGTTTCAATGCCAAGAAGAGAAGAAAAAATAAAAATTAAATTTAGAAAAAGAAAAGAGGAAAAATAATTAACTCATTCACAAGGATGTGGTTGCCTAGTGTGTTGACTTACAGAAATATTTATAATGATTTCCATGAATAAGCATTACTCAAGAACAACTTCTTTTAAAAAGCAAAGGTTGAGTTAATATTTGGGAAAACTTTCAAAAAGAGGACAATGGTGAGGACAAGGAGATGGGTAATGAGTGGGGAAGGGTGTGCTAGTAGAAGAAACAGCAAATTAAAAACAAACAAAAAAACAACAGCAGAGGACAATAAACAAAAGGGATTAGCCAAATCCACCCACCACTCACTTCTATAAATAAATGCTATTAGATTCACTTATTATTGATGCTACTTCATATTTCCAGAGTAGCATGGAATACAGCCAGTCCCAAGATTATGAATGAGCTTTGTTCCTAGATCTGTTTTTTTTGTAAAATGTATAAGCAATTTGGAACAGTTAGGCACAGTTCATATCTAACATTAGTTAATCAGATATTTGTTTAATTGTTGCTGTTAGATGCCATCAGGTGGGTTCTGATTAATCTTGACAATATGTACAATAAAATAGAATACTGTGCTATTCATAAAATCATTGTTTTCTTGAACTCATCATTGCAGTCACGGTACAAACCCATCTTCCTCTTCTTTGGCCACCCTTCACTACAAGAAACATGATGTTCTCCTCAGGGTCTGGTTCCCCCTAAAAACACGTCCAAAATGCTTGAGACAAAGTCTCACAAACCTCTCTTCCTCGGTACATTCTTACTGTTTTAATTCCTAGAGTGACTTGTTTATTCTTCTGGTCATCTATGGTACTAATAATATTCTTTATCAAACCATAATTCAAGAGCATTAATTCTCTGGCCCTCCCTGTTACTTATGCAGGGAGCTTCCACATGCATGTGAATGAGGTAACTGCAAACACTGTAGATTTTATTCAGCTCTGTCCTCAAAGTGATTTCTTTAACACTTCAATGTGTTCTTTAAAAGCAGCTCTGCCCAATGCAGCCCATTATTTGATTTTTTTCACTACTTTTTCCATAAGTGTTGATGGTGGGTCCCAGTAAAATGAATCCATGAGAACATCGATTTCTACTTTGCCTTTCATGATGCTATTCATGTTCCAATAGTCAGGGCTTTTGTTTGAGTTGCAATTCATACTGGCTTGCAGTCTTTAATCTTCATCATCAAGTACCTCATTTTCCTTGATTTCAGCAAGCTAAGTTGTGTCATGTGCTTGCAACTGACTGTTAATGAACTTCCCCACAACTACTTGTTTATTATAGACTATATAGTTGTAAAGAAGCAAAATGTCTTAATATGGATCTTCTATCTATAATCCTTTTGTGTGTGTGGTGTATTGTAATGCCTAGCCTTTATACTTGGGACTATATTTCCATTTTGAAAAGAGTTTTCTGTTATACTAATAGACAGGATTAAGGTGGTATATAATTTGAGTCTCCATCTTACTAGAAGGTGTGAATCAAGTGATCATCTTTTGTTTTCTTTGGGGTAGAGTCTGCTGCTAGACAAAAACCACAATTTCATTTCTTCAGAGAATCATTTCAAAAACTATCAGAAAGAATAGCCTCTGGGATTGTACGAGTTTATCTTAAAATAACCCAAAGGAAAATGCCAGCCAGTATGATCCAAATATTATAAATAATAAAATCCAAATCCAGAGGAGGAAATTGTATTGAAGATTAAGTTCTGAGCACCTGTTTTACAAATGACTATTAATGATAATAGAAGTCCAAAACCCAATTACAAAATACCCACATGGATTAAGCCTTCACTGAATTCTCTTGGACCATTGAATAGGGATGTGAAAAAGACTTGCCCTCAGAAAGTGAATGCAGCTATATTTAGATTAATTCATACCAGCTTAACATTTGTTTCCCTCTTTGGCCTATTTTTTTACTTGTTCTGGTTATAATTTTAAGCTTTCTTTTGGGTTGAAAATTTCCTATGTTTCATTTTGTTTTGTTTTGGTGGGGGAAGTGCATGGTTTTCTTCCCATGAAATCCAGATTGTAAATCTATAGCGACAATAACTAGGATAATATTTTCTTAGGGTTAAGAGAGGGGAAGTTGCGGGAAAATGGAGAACTAATAGTAATGAGTACAAAAGTGAAGGAAATGTTCCAAAATTTGTTGTGGTGATGATTACATGCTACTTTTACTATATCCAAATCATTGAATTACATGGTATGTGAATTATATGTCAATAAAATTGTGAGAGAAAAAAAAACAAAGAAACAACCTAACTAAAGAATCAGGTAGAAATTCCAGGACCATCAGGGAAGAAAAACTGTCAGGAAAACACTTCAAGATATCTGCCTAAAGGGGTGGAGGCCAAGACCAGAGGGACCAGGGGCAGTGGCACAGACACCGCGGGGCAGTGAAGAAGGTAGGTTGAGCTCCGACCAGAGCCGCTGCAGCCCTGTGGCCTGGGACCGTGAGGCAGCACCGTGGAGTAGCAGGAGGACTTGCTGTCCTGTGGGAGAAGCCAAGGGAACATGTGGCTGCAGAAGGACATTCTGTATAGTAGAGGAGCAGCAAAAGGGAGGAAGGACATAGTAGCCGCAACATTGCTCTCAAACACAGAAACTATTGCGAGGATGGCACAGAACCAGATAGTTCTCCTGTGCATAGGATAGGGATGAGTTAGAACCCGTTGGGTGGTACATAACAACAACAACAAAGCAGGACCAATTAACAGGAAGTGTACAGTCCTTGGTCCATAGCAGAAGCTTTTCTCAGTCTGAAGCCAAGAAACCCTATGCATAACTGACCACTGCCCAGTCCTGCATCTGCATCACCTCATTGAAGGCCTTCCTCTTTTTAGCTAGACATATATGTGTATGTATGTATGTATGTGTGTATATATATATATATGATAACCATGTATTTTACCAAGCACAGTATCTTTCTTCAGGAACTCGTCTCTCCTGATCACATGTTCAAAAGATGACAAACTTGCCTCTAAGGGACTCTCTGGATGTATTTCTTCCAAGACAGATTTGTTTGTCCTTTGGTAAGTCCATGATGATGTATTGTAAATGTGAGCCTTTAAACCTATGACTATGACCCCCATTTTTGATGGAGCTTTCTGTCATGCTAAAGGATAAGATTAAGGTGATTTATATTCCGAGTCTCCAGTTGACTAGAAGGTGTGAATCAAGTGACTACATTCTACTTTCTGGTAGTAGCCTGTTAACTTCTTTAAGGAACCCTATTAGTTATGAACTGCTTGTGAGATCTGTGTGGCCACTAACATGGATGATCAAACCTAGCAGAGGAGAGTGTCTTGGTGTCAGAATAAGTAGACAGGATCAATGTCTAAGCTTTGCCTGATGGCCATGGACCTTGAATGGGCCAGAAGCTGAATTCTCCTTGGTGAAGTCAGAGGAGATCAGATAAAACGTCAACCCCATTTTCCCCATAGTTTAATTTCCACACATCAAAAAATGGAAAGAAAAGTTCCAGATACATTAAAATATCTTGAACATAATTGTTGTCATTAGGCGTCATACAGTTGGTTTCAACTCAAAGCAACACTATGCACAGCACAGCCAAACATCTCAACCTTACCATGACTCTCATGTTTCATATCTTTGTTGTCAGCATGGGAAATCCGTCTTGCCCATGATCTCCCTTATATTCACTGCCTCCCTTATATTGATGACTTCCACAAGCATGATGTCCTTCTCCAGGAACTGGTCTCTCCCCAAAACATGTCCAAAGTATGGGAGAAGTATTGCCATCTTTGCCTATAAGAAGCAATCTGGTTATACATTTTCCAAGACAGTTTTGTTTGTTGTTTTGGTAGTCCATGATACTCTCAACATTCTTTGCCAGTACCAGAATTCAAATATGTTGATTCTTCTGTGGCCTCCCCCACTCAATGTCCAACTTGCACATGCACATGGCTTGGGTCAGCTTTACTTTATTGTTGAGAGAAATCTCCTTGCTTTTCAACACTTTAAGGAGTTTTTGTGCAGCAGATTTACTTAAAGTAATACTACTTCTTACCTCTTGATTGCTATTTCCATGAGTATTTATTGTGGAATTGAGCAAGTTGAAATCATGGACAACATCAATCTTTTCTCCATTTATCAAAATGTTACCTATCGGCCAATTGTAAGGATTTTAGTTTTCTTTACATAGAATAGTAATTCATACCGACAGCTGAAAGCCTTGATCTTCATCAGCAAGTGCTTCAAGTCCTGCTCACTTTTAGCAAGCAAACTTGTGTCATCTGCATATCACAGCTTTCTACTAAGCTTTCCACCAGTTCTGATGCTGCATTCTTCATATAAGCCAAGTTCTCAAATTATTTGCTCATTTTAACTTAATAATAGCACAATAATAATAATGTTTATGTTTGCATACATGACATAAAGTACTACTCATTTGCTATTACCAACCAGTGTATCTTTGTATCTTGAATTAGTATAACAGGCTTTAAGGAAGTCAGTTCATAACTGCACGTTGTGTATAAGTTGAATATAACCTGGGAAGCCTGTAATTGTAACAAAACCCTATCATTTGCAAAGCCTAAAATCTTTACTGCCTGGACTGTTTTCTTGTTTGCTTGATGATCTTAAAATAGAAGCACACCAGATTACAATGCACCTAGAAGATGAGAAGAAGTTTGTGACACCCTGTTTCTGTTCAAGAGGGCAATATATGGAGATAGCTAGCTGAAACCAGATAAAAGGAATCTCATGGACCAGGTAAAGGTTTTACATAAAGAAATGAATGTTAGTTAATTGGATGCACGTGCAGAGAAACATTGGAAGAGAGAGATTGAAGGCTAGCAGGCCAGTCAAGTGGTAATGAAAGAGGCTAGGTGAGCGAAAATGGGCATTTTAGTTCCTGTGGTGACTTAAATGGAAAGGGAGGATGCCAGTTGAAAAGGCATCTAAAGGAGATAAAAATGTTCATCATTTTGTGAACATTTCAGCTTGGATGAATATGAAAAGGAAGAATAGACAGTTCCGGATCTCTGAATTGAACAAACTGGTGAATGATGGTACCTCTCTCCAAAACTGAGATTTCAAGAGAAGAGGCTTGAGAGAAAGAAAGGATATGACTTGAACTTGGATATGTTGAACCTGAGATGGTTGTGAGGTATCCAGAAGAGGTTGTCTTAGGACCATCTGGATCTATGAGTCTGGGGAAACAGGGAGAGACATTTGACGGAAGAAACAGATTTGTAAGTCACTAGATGATCATCAATCTCTAACTGCCAGTGAACTTGCTGAAGGAAAGCACAGAGGGTGAGAAGGAAAGAGATTGAGTGGCAGCAAGTGGGACAAAAAAGTTGAAAGCTTCAAGGACAATTGCCACAAATAGGCAGTATGAGAAGGTTTCACTACTATTTTTCTAAGGGTGATTAAGCACTGTTGGGAAAGAGCATATATATCAGGCACAACATAAAATCAAATCATTTTTCTGATATAGGTGACATGTTATCACACTATGGAAGAGAGGCAAGAGGTTAGCAGGAGGTACCAATGAATGGCTCCTGTTTTTGCTTCTAAGTTAAATTTCTATGTCGTCAAATATGTCTCTAAATATATTTATAAACGAAGCAGTTTTAACGTTTTTGCTGTGTATCAGGCATGGTGTTCAGACTATTCAAGATGAAGGCATCTTGGGGATTATCTACCTAAGAGTCTACCAACCACGCTTTTCAGAGTACAAGGCATAACATCTTGATTCCACTCTGAGATAGTGACTTCTTTTTGCTTTACCCGGGTACAGGGAGGTGCCAGGCTTCATAGACTCTCTTGCAGTTAGGTGTGTGAGGAACTAATATGACCACTTCCAGACCTGAACCATGAAAATCTCCTATAAGTCACCATCCCCCTCTCTTTTTCCATCTGTTATCTAGCGTTAAATCCTAGAGCCACCTTGGAGGCCCCATGAAGAAGATGCTAGGAATCATTTGGTAACCATCTGGATTGAAACTTTTCCACTCATCCCCTACTCTCAGTCTCAGACTGACTTTATGGGAGTAATAAACTTCTGTTATGTTACTAAGATTCAGTGTTATTTGTTACAGCACTAGTGTTAATAAAATTATTAACACTCCCCTTCATATAAATAGCACTGTTTTGTCATTTTTACATGAAGAGTTTCTACAGAAGCATGTATTTTTAAAAAGAAAGAATTCTAAGGGTAATTGTATTAGAAAGGTTTTTTAAATCAAAGTTAAGCTTTCTTGTAGAAAGGAGGAACTGATTATTAGGATCTACATATAACCTCTTCCCTGGGGTACAAACAAAAGGGAAGTGGGTGAAGGGAGACAGCGGACAGTGTACAAATTAAGAAGATAATAACAATTTATAAATTATCAAGGGTTTTCGAGAGAGGGGGAGTGGGGAGGGAGGGGGAAAATGAGGAGCTAATGCCAAGAGCTTAAGTAGAAAGCAAATGTTTTGAGAATGATGATGGCAAAAATTGGACAAATGTGCTATGCAAACAATGGATGGATGTATGGATTGTGAAAAGAGTTGTATGGGTCCTGTGTTAGTTTGAATAGACTAGAGAAACAAATTCATAGACATGCATATGGATGTAAGGGAAAGGTTTATATACAAGAGGGCTGGAACATTGAGAAAATATCCCAACCCAGCCCATTTCAAAGTCATAAGTCTGATATTAGCCCATATGCCCAATATCTGTCCATAAAGTCTCCTTCCGACTCACGAAGACACAAGTCAGTGAGTGCACAACCCCAGCGCTGGCAGGGGTCTCCCCATGGTTCCTAGTTTCTAGGGCTCAGGGTCTATCAATAGCATCCAGTGATGCTAGAAACAACACAGCACTGGCAGGGGTCTCCACGTGGCTTCTCCAGCTTCAGAGGTCTCGCTCCCTCCGGATAAGGCTGGCTGGTTTCTCCTCCAGCTCCTGCAGCAGCTCAGACACTGCCATCTTGTCTTGTCCATAGCTTGTCATCTCGGAGACTGACTCCCAACAACTGGGGAAAATGGTCTCTCATCTCCACAAGGGAAATACTGCGAGACTTCCCAGAATTCTCAGGAGAAAGCCATGCCCACACAGAGGCCTCATTGGCTACTCAATGGCTATCTCCAGATTAATAGGCTAGACTCCATCCCTAATCTCAATCATGAAATTGACATATATGTACATAACCACCACAGGCCCCCCCCAATAAAATGATTAAAAAAGAAAGAGATGAAAAAATCTTTCTTGTTCAGAAGATATACTGAGATACAGATATAGTAACTATCTAACTGCCTTGTGATTGCCACCCATTGAATATCTACCTCACTATACTGACTCTGGGAATTGTTTTGTGAAAGTCAATTGTACCTGTGATATCACTTGACCCATAAGAGAAAAATACAAAGTAAACTGAAGTGGAATTAAAAATAATAAGCTCAAGCTTAATTGTTTAATTGATTATTTAATAGCCTGAAAAAAGGAAAAATAATGATCTGATGATTAAGCATTTCAGATGGCTTCCTCTTGACAACATTTTCTAGGTCATGCCTTCTTTTCTAAATTTTACAATAGGCTTTGATGAAGGATTGTTGTCTTTGGGGCTTTATCTTTTAGGTAATTATTTGAAAATAGTTGGGCTTCTTTAACATTGAAAAGACATCACCTCAAATGCCAACTACATGGGTGCTAAGCACTGTATAAGTTCTTGGGAATATGTCAAGGAATATTTCGTGCCAAGAACTTCTGGTCAAGTAGAGAGATAGAGATATAGCCAGAAATTACAAAACTGCATGATCCAGTTCACATATACACAAAGCGCTATAGAAGTCTCGAGGAAGACTCAACGCTCTACTATATCCCTCAAATCTAGTGTAATTTAATATCTCATGTAAATTAAAATAATTTATTTCAAAGATTATTCATTAACAGCTACAAATGAGACTCAAAGGAACAGTGATGAGTCCATTATTGACAACAACCAGCCAGCCCCTTCAAATGGATTGTAGCCAGTAGTACCAATGAATTTCTACTTGTGAATCATAAAAGAAAAAGGTTATCTAAGGTGTTTTCACAGTGAAAGAGGAAAGAAGACCAGAATGACAGGATCAAAATATGTGTGGACTCTACTAGTTTCTGTGACACCAGAGAACCATGATGACTTTATATACTTTGTCTATTCTTGTGATGGAAAAGAATCACAGATACTTAGACATGGAAAAGGAACTTGGAGATCATTTCTTCCAACAAGATGAATAAACATTTCCTTTCCATCAATAATTGGATGAAATCAGATAAATACAACTCTTTTGGCTTATAAGTTGTGTTAGTCCAGGTAGACTAGAGGAAAAAAATCATAGACACACATGTAGATATAAGGAAATGGTTTCTATACAAAAGGAATGGAACATTGAGAAAATTTCCCAACCCAGCCCAGTTCAAAGTCATAAGTCCGATATCAGCCCAGATGCCTAATACCAGTCTATAATGTCTCCTTCCGACTCACAAAGTCACAGGCCAGTGGGTGCAGAGTCCTGGCACTGGCAGGGGTCCTCTCATGGCTTCTCCAGCTTCAGAGGTCTGGTTCCATCAGGACAAGGCCATGTGGCTTCTCCTTCGGCTCCTGCAGCAGCACGGACTCTGCCATCTTGTCTTGTCCATAATTCATCATCTCTCAGGCTAACTCCCAACAACTAGGGAGATGACTTCTCATCTCCACAAGGGAAATATCGTGAGATTTCCCAGACGTATCAGGAGAAAGCCATGCCTAACAGAGGCCTCGTTGGCTATTCAATGGCTATCTCCAGATTAACAGGCTAGACTCCACCCCTACATCTCAATCATGAAATTAACTAAGCACATGACTGCCATATAGGTTATCTGATGAATTGAGTGGTCTAAGACACTAGAGTTTTTCCACTCTACAAAAAAATAAACTTTTTTTCATAAACAAACCAATTTAAGTTAGGTAGCATTCATCTCCTCTATGAATATACTATGCAGGAGTAAGGAGAAATACACCTTGGAACAGAAATAGATGAAATTTTATTGGGCTCCATTTGAGACTTTAACAGACTTTTCTACTCCTACCTTTTAAAACGGAATTATTTAAAAGGGCAAGTAGAATATCTTTTAATGAAACTCTTGTGAAGTACACCAAAAAAAGGAGTGTTTCTTAATGGTTGGAAATCTTTGTTTAATCATGAAACTTAAAAAGAAAATCTACTTTAGTCAGTAACATTGAGGCCATGCCAAAAAGAGAATGCTGTGTTTTCAGCTCTCTGTGGTCCCAGCACTTAAAATTCCCAGGGTTCTATTCTTTATTTAGGGTGGGAATTAATCCCAGTCATTATCATTCATTTAATCAAATACAGTTAAAAAAAAACACTCTGGCTCACAGGCTGTGAAGCTCTGTTGATGTAGTCGTTACTTGTTGAGCTGCGATCCCCCCGGTCAGCTGTTCAAAACCACTGGCAACTCTGTGGAAGAAAGACTGGGCTTTCTAGTCCTGGAAACAGTGACAGTCTGGGAAACCCACAGGGGGTTGCAATGAGCCTCGTTGACTCGATGGCGGTGAACTTGGATTTGGTTTGGGGTTATCAAGGAAAGCAGTTGCATGAAAGTTAAGTCTTCATCAGATGTTCTCAAACCTACTTGCACATCACAACCATCAGGAAGAGATTTGGAAAGATACAGATTTCTAATGTTTACCCAGAATCACTGATTGTATAGTTGCTTATGTAGTGGCCTGGAAATACATTATTCCCTTCGATTTAAGCTTTCCAGGTGATTCTGGTATTTACTTGAGTTTGGAATTTACTCATGCAATTTATCAAATATTTTGATAACTAGAAATTAATTATTAATACCACATCCTTATCTATTGACAGCAAACTGTAGGATAATGGTATACTTTTTTTAAAAAACAAGTCTTTTATTTTATATAAAAAAAATGAAGAGTGTGGGGGCTCCAATTATTTACCCAAATACAGTACCTCTAGAATATATTTTGCAGAGAAAATTTTTGATATCTGATGTAGCTATTATTTAGAACTTAAGTATATCCTGAAAAACAGATGAAAGGGTTAATCCACATTATACCTCAGATGGACTAGTTATTATTTTCATCATTTTTTCTTTTTTTAAGATTACAGATTAGAAGGTGTTCACTAACAGACATGAAAACATAGGGCAGCCGGTGGCTAGCTTTCCATCCCTTTAGTGGAGGCTATTTTATGTTGGGTGTATTGCATTGTTTTTACTAGCCACAGGCACAATTCCAAATCACCCTATAAGTTGCTTTCATAACTAGCGCTCCAAGGGGAATTCAACAAGGTTTCCAGGATGTAATTACCCAATTGGAAGTTAGCCAGATTCCCAGGACTGCAACCCCTACCCTTGTGAACAGGGCTGTTTGATTGCTAATAATCACACCCAGTCAGCAACTTGATATTTGTAATCCTTAGAAAGCAACGTTATGCTCCATGAAAAAAAAAAAAGCCATGAAGCCAATGTCACAAGTGGAGTGGTATTTCCACAGAGCTATGGACTGGAGTTGGGAGAAAGATGAACAGAACCCAGAAGCCAACAATGTGACAAACTGAAACTCCAAGTCATCTGTTTTTGCATTTCAGGTGTTTAATAATGGAATGCTAGAACAGATGTGTATTTCTTTGAATTTTCTCCTTCGTTTTTCTAAGAAATTCTACACCTTTCTCATAGCATTATTGCTACCTGCTATATGTGTCATTTTCTTTTTTTTCATTGTCAACGTTGTTAAGAATACAGCTATCTGTGAACATGAGAATGGCCCAAGATGTCAAAATGTACTCTAATGGTTTTTCACATTGCATGTGTTTGATAAGTTGCAAGGGGCATCTATTGACACTGCTAGCTGTCATTTACCATTCCAACTTTTTTGTTTTATTCATGGAAGGAGTCTCTTTACTTTTATGCTGGACATGTTATTAGAACTGGTCTCCAGTGGGTCCTGGTGCTGTTTCATCTGAGCACATCATGGTCCAGCTGGTTTTCAGTACAATTTTTTGGCAGCCTGTTGCCACACTCACACCCTGTTCCTCTAATTAAAAGTAAAGGTCCCTCTTCTTCCCAATGTTGTTCCATAATTCTCATCTGCTTGGCCTTCTCTCCTCCTCTCTCTTTACCTAGAAACTTCTCTGGAGAGCTGAACAGTTAATACTTTGAGCTCTGAAGTCATACTTGAGATTCAAATCCAAGCTTACTTGCTGTGTGTCCTTAGGTAGCCAGCTTTGCCTCTCTGTACCATCAAGGTCTTATCTGTAAACACTAGGAGACTACCAGTACTTCATGTACTGAGATGTATTTTGGATTTAGTAGGTGTGGCAGTCATGTGCTTATGTTAATTTCATGATTGAGATGTAGGGGTGGAGTCTAGGCTGTTAATCTGGAGATCGCCATTGAGTAGCCAATGAGGCCTCTATGTGGGCATGACTTTCTCCTGATACTTTTGAGAAATCTCACTATTTCCCTCATGAAGATGAGAAACTATCTCCCCAGTTGTTGGGAGTTAATTTCAGAGACAATGAATCACGGACAAGATGGCAGCATCTGAAAAGGTGGAAGAGCCAGCAGAGAGACCACATGGCTTTGCCTTGATGGAGTCAGACCTCTGAATCTGGGGCGGCCACTTGGAGACCTCTGGTAGCGATGAGTTGTTTCTGCTGTTGATGGACCCTGAGCCCTGGAAGTGAGGAGTCATGGGGAGACCCCTGCCAGCGCTGGGATTCTGCACCCACTGACCTGTGACTTCGTGAGTCAGAAGGAGACTTTATAGACTGATCTTGGGCATATGGTTTAATATCAGTCTTATGACTTTGAACTGCACTGGGCTCAATGTCCTGTTCCTCTTGGATATAAATGTTTCCCTTATATCTATATGAATGTCTATGAAATTTGTTCCTCTAGCCTACCCAGACTAACATAGTAGGTGTATAACTAGCATTTATTTTTGTCATCCTTCAAGTCCTGTCTATTCAGAAAGGCCCTCTCATCCTTTCATCCTATATATTGAATGAGTAAATAAACATTGACAATATTCACAGTAACACACACTATCACATATATGTCATATCTCCCTAAATGTCTCCCTCATTGTTGTTGATTTGTGCTGCTGAGACAGTTCTGATTCACAATAGCCCCATGTGATGGTGTAGGAGAGCCTCACTGCACTGTCCAGGCTGTGATCTCTACAAGAGCAAATTGTCAGGTCTTTCGTCAATGGAGACACTGGGTGGATTGGAAATTCCTATCTTGATTGACAGCGAGCTCTTAATTATGATGCCACCAAGGCTCCTTTCAAGAGAATGGGAAATCCGAGTTTTAGACTTCCATATTAAACACAGTGTTAGTCCCTTAGGACATAAATTCCTATCATTTTTTTAAATTTTGACTACTGATGCCAAGTCTATAAAAATCTAAAAATAAAAGCAGGGAGTGACTAAAATAAAAATTTGATAATTTTTATCATTAAAATCACCAAAAATAATGATACTTTGAATAATCAAACTTCAAAAAGCCATCAAGTAGATTCAGACTCTTGGTGATCCTGGGAAACAGAGCAGAATTGCCCCCTGAGAATTTCCCACACCATAAATCTTCAGGGAAGTAGAAAGTCCCACCCCTCTCTAGCAATTCAGCTGGTGTTTTTAAATTGCTGACTTTGCAGTTAGCAGCCCAACGCATAAACTACTATGCTACCAGGTTAGTATTTAAAATAGCAATGCTTAATAAAGGGCATTTAGGTTCTCCTGAGGTGATCAGGGACTCAGATAAAGTCCCAGGGCTATTGGCTAACTTCCATAGGATCTGAAGAACCAGAGAAACCTTAAAAATATACCTTGATAGGAGGCCCTCAAATGTACTGAGTGCTCGAACAAGAACACTAAGAAAAAGATGGAGTCTGTGAAATACAGATCGTGGTTTATAATACCTGTAACATGAAGTGTGGTGCTAGGCAAAAAGTTTAGGACTGTCTCATCTCATTTCCACTCTTTGCCCCTAGCAAGATAGTATTCTTAATCAAGCTACTAGACCAGAAGAGGAGACACAGTAACACATTCTGTTCAGATTGAAATGCTTCTCTTTTATTCACTGCCAAATGGTCAGAGCTTAAGTCAAATCATAAAAAAACTATCAAAATGTCAAGTTATTTCTCAACATATCCTCCATATAAGGCTATACGATTCTGAGTCACTTTGTGGTCTAAGATGTGCCTGAATCAGGCCATGGAATTTCTAATCACCTCATACACATGTATAAGAAAGATCACAGAAGGATGTATTTGAATTGTGATGTTGGCAACAAATATCCAAACTAGGAACCATCAAATATGTCTTACAGGACAGATATTCAGAAAGGTTCTTAGAAGCTAAATGAGGACTGTGAATGTGGCAGTTGCATAATCTGATGTCAGTTTGAGGATTGGGAGTGAAGAAGCAGAGTCTAGGCCATCGATCATTAACTAGCCAATGAGTCTTCTGTATGGGCATGGTCTTCTCCTGAGACTTCTGGGAAATCTGATATTTCCTGCTTGGAAGCAGGAGCCACCTCTCTCCCTTTCTTCACTTCCTGGGAGACATCTCTGAGGAGAAGGCACATGCACCCACCCTGATGCAGCCCTGGGAACTGGAGAAGCCACACAGAGATCCTTGCCAGCACTGAGATGTTTACAACGCCACTGGATTCAAAGACTTTCTATCCACTGGGCTCTTATCATCCTACGTCCACCACCATTGCATGTGTTTCATGAGTCTGAAGAGGACATTATAGATTGGTACCAGACATATGGCTAGTATTGGACTTATAGATATGGACTGGACTGGGATGCTCTCTTAATATACAATTTCCCTTTATATAAAACTCTTTCTTGTACACATATGAGTGTCCATGAAATTGTTCCTCTACTCTACTCAGACTAACACAGCAAGACTTTGTTTCACATGTGTTTCACACATGTTTCTAACGTTTATAAATGTTATCAGGAGAGACCAGGCCCTGGAAAAGGACACCATGCTTGGTAAAGCAGAGAGTCAACTGAAAAAGAGGAAGACCCTCAAGTAGATGGATTAGCATAGCCTCAACAATGGGTTCAATCATTGTAAAAGTTGGGAGGATGCTGCAGGATTGTGTTTCTATCTGTTATATACAGGGTCACTGTGCGACAACAGACTGGACAACACCTAAAAATTAACAGCCATCTTTCATGAAGACCCTTTTGAGTCAAGCCAAATTAAAATCATAGTTTTGACATCCTCAAGCGATGCAAATACTGTCAATTTTGAAAGTTCTTTGAGTTCAATGGACAAAAAGAACCTTGAAGAAGCAATATTAGGGTTGTAGGACAGATGGGGTAAGATTTACAAAAAAAAATCTTATCAGACAACTCTCAAGACCCAGGAAGAATAAGCAGGTGCATTTTTGTTATAAATATTTCTACAGGTCTACTTGGATAAGATAGGCGGGATAAACAATATGGAGGATAAAATAATGGGACTGATGGTCCTGGAGGGAGGCATGAGAGAGGGGAAGGGAGGAAAGGAAGTGGTGTTAACAGACCCAAGGGCAAGGGAACAACAAGTCATCCAAAATCAATGGTGAGGAGGGTGTAAGGGGCATGGTAGGACTTGATCAAGGACAATGTAATCAAGAAGACTTACTGAAACCCAAATGAAGGCTGAGAATGATAGTGGGAGAAGAGGAAAGTAAAAACAAATAGAGGAAAGAACTAAGAGAAAAGAACATTCATAGAGGTCTAAATAAAAGCATGTACACATGTAAATAATATATAATGAAAAGGAAATAGATCTATATGCATATATTTATAATTTAGTATTACAGGAGCAGATGGACAATGGGTCCTCACTCAAGTACTCCCTCAATGCAAGAACACTTTGTTCTATTAAACTGGCATTCCATAATGCTCATCTTCCCTACAATATAACTGAAGACAAAGCAGGTACATAAGGAAATATGGTGAAGAAAGCTGATGGTGCCCAGCTGTCAAAAGATAGAGCCCCTGAGGTCTTCAAGACTTGAAGAGAAACAAGCAACCATCTAGCTGAGAAGCAACAACACCCACATGGAAGAAGCTCACCTGTTTGTGTGATCATGAGGTGTCCATGGATCAGGTATCAGTCATCAAAGAACAAAAAGTCATTTCATTGTCAATGAGTGGTTGTGCAGAGGCAACTGAACCCTTATAGAAAGGTTGCTGGGATGAGAAAAGCCAGTCAATGTGCAGTGTAGCAACAATGAAACACAATTTTCCTCTAGTTCTTTAATGCTTTCTGCCCCCCCAACCCCCGACTATCATGATCCCAATTCCACCTTACAAATCCAGTCATACCAGAGGATATACACTGGTACAGATAGGAACTGGAAATACAGGGACTCCAAGACAGATGAACCTCTCAGTACCAGTGGTGAGAGTGGTAATATGGGAAGCGTAGAGGGAAGGTGGTTTGGAAGTGGAAACCAATCCCAATGATCTACATATAACCCCCCTCCCTGAGTGATGGACAACAAAAAGGTGGGTGAAAAGAGATATAGGACAGTATAAGATATGACAAAATAATAATAACTTATAAATTATCAAGGATTAATAAAAGAGAGGTAGCAGGAAGGATGGGTAAAAGTGAAGAGCTGATAACAAGGGCACAAGTAGAAATAAAATGTTTAGAGAATAATAATGGCAACAAATGTATAAATGTGCTTGACACAACGGACTTATGCATAGATTGTGATAAGAGTTCTATGAGTCACCAGTAAAATTATTTGTTTAAAATAAATAAAGAAAAGAAAAAAATAAATTTAAAAGGAAGAAATACCTCATCACAATTCCCTAATTTTTGTCTCACAAGTGATCACCCTATGTCCTTTGAGAAAATTAAGATTATTCTTTTTGTATCTTAAAAAAATGGGTGCCTTAACTTTTTGCCTTTAATTTAACTGGTCCAGCAGATAACCTTGGAAACTACTGTTGTTTGGATCTTAGATTTGAAGGCAGTCTAATAAGATTAAGAAAAGTATATTACTGCTCATACTTGTGTGCAGAATTCATTGATCACAGAGACATGTTTAAACATGTTTTGTTTGTAATAAACTCATTTACTGTCACCCTAGTAGCAATATCTTTTGATAGTATGCACTCAGTGATTCTACTGAATAAACTGATGAATTAATAAAGAAAGAAATAAATGAAATGGGATAAGTCTGTTTTATCTGTGTCTCTAAAGGATGCTCAACAATGTATCATCATCTTTCTGTGAATATTCACAGAAAGAAGTTAGCACATTCAGGAAGATTCATAACTGGATGCATAATATACTTAGCAGACACGGATTAACCATTGATGGTTAATACTATGTGTGACTCTTTATAATTTGTCTTTTAAATCAGCCACTGGAATAAATAAATATATAGAAAACAAGCAGTCTGACTAATGACTTGCAGTTAGAAAGGACAGTGAGTACTCTGAAACATAGATTTAGGATAATCACATATCTGGATATACAGATGCAAGAGGGAAAAATGTTTTAACATTAAACCAACTTCTAATTCTACATCAAATTATTCAAATAGCTATCACGACTTTATTTTGTATAGTTCTTACAATATTCGATCCATACCCATCCCACTGCCACAGCGGCCAATCCAATTGAGATCAACATTATATAAGAAGCAAGAAGCAGACAGCCTCACTTTTCATCCACAGTACAGTGCAGCTCATGTGTTTGAACTTCTGACCTTACAGTTAGGAATCTGATGCTTGCCCAATAGTGCCACCATTACTCATTAGTCCTCACAATAGCACTTTTTTCCCCCAAAGCAAGGAAAACCAAGTTCAGAAAAGCAAGTGTTTGCCTAAAGTTATCTGACAGCTGCTTCATGAAAATAAGTTACTCAGTAGTATTATGGAGACTGGACTTCAGCAGTTCATAAAACAGGCCTGCCCTTAAGAAGCTTCTGTTTGAATTGGGAAATACAATTGATTTGTGACACAGCAAGAATGTGAACAGAGGCTGCCAAGCTTCCAAAGCAAGTGAACCGAAGTCTTAGGCAATATTTTCGTGGTCATTAGGATTTTCACTGGCTAATTGTTGCAAGCAGATCAGCAGACCTTTCTTCAAAGTCTATCTTATTGTGGAAACGTCACTGCTACAAGGTGTGCTTCTCTGGCAACTTTACCACCATGTGGTACTCAGTCCATCCATCCAAGTTCCCACAGAAATAAAATGGTACTCTGCTAAAAGTAAACCACCAAGGTAAATATTCTTCACACGTCCAGAGTAAGTCATCAGTCTCCTGATAAAATCTTAAAGGTTTAATTGAGAGCAGACTCAGATTAAACTGCTGACACACAACAACCATCTCTTCCTACCTTTTCAGAAAGATTCCTGACCACAACCACAGTAGGGTGAAGCATGGTTAGTCACAATCAGTTCTGAAGCAGCACGTTCAGTTGACAGTTACACTCTCAGAAGAAAAGAAGACAAAACAGAAAGGATTCCTCTGAATCAACAGATATAACAACCAGTCAACAACCAGAATAAAAGGGTATTCAAGACTTGGAAGTGGAATGAGAGAGGTTTGCAGAAAGGTCAAGGTTGGACAGCAACCTGCAGAAAATTTTGGGGGGAAATGGAGGTTAGCTATGTCTATTTCCCAGGCCGGTCCCACAATTAAATGTAATAATGTATGCAAAACCACTTTGTCAGCTAGAAAATTCCCTTTAAGTGTTATATATCATTATTAAAATGAACAGTCTGTCATACAGAAGGATTTTAGACATCTCTCTGTGGCCCCTATAGGTAGACCAGAGAGTTAAAAGCATTTCTATTAAAAAGAATTTTCTAGATACGAAAGAGAGGCAATTTGGTCAACTGATTGCTTCTTCCTCATTGTATTAGTCTGGATAGACTATAGAAACAAATTCATAGACACACATATAGATATAAGGAAAAGGTTTATATACAAGAGAAGTGGGACATTGAAAAAGTATCCCAGCACCATCCAGTTCAAAGTCATAACTCCAATATCAGTGCATATGCCCTATACCAGTCTATAATGTCTCCTTCCGACACATGAAGTCACAGACCAGTGGGTGCAGAGTCCCAGTGCTGGTGGGAGTCTCCCCATGGCTCTTCGCTTCCAGGACTCAGGGTCCATCAACAGCATCCGGTGGTGGTAAAAGCAACTCAGCACTGGCAGGGGTCTCCATGTGGCTTCTCCAGCTTCAGAGGTCCAGTTACATCAGAGTAAGGACGTATGGCTTCTCCTCTGGCTCCTCCAGCTCCTGGGATGCTGCCATCTTGTCTTGTCTGTAGTTTGTAATCTCAGAGAATGACTCCCAACAACTGGGGAGATGGATTATCATTTCCACCAGAGAAATACCGCTAGCTTTTCCAGAAGTCTCAGGAGAAAGCTGTGCCCACACAGAGGCCTCATTGACTACTCAATGGTTATCTCCAGATTAACAGGCTTGACTCCACACATAAATCTCAATCATGAAACGACATCTCAAATAAATGGCCGCCACACTCGTATATGGACATGGTTAAGGGTTGATGAGCTGAAGGCACAAGAAGGATATTAGAAGGGACTTCTCCCATTTAATGGTCTATTAGATGTGTGTGTGTGTATTTAACAATACTGAAACAACAGTATGATATTTTCTCCCTCTTGTCTCTCTAGCAGGCCCTGGTACACATTCACTCCACACAAAAATATCAATCTTCTCCCCAATTAACCAGTGATGTGTTACCAAATAACCAGCTATGCTACTAGGCTGGATTCCACTTGATAGTACTTATTATTTATTGAAGTAATTAGAAAAGTGTACCCTCTTGAGCCCATCAAAGATCAACAATCAAATAAAAGACAGCTGTTACAATTGCCTATCTCACTCAGTCATGGTGGCATTTTTAAACTACTGGAACTTGTCTTTTTGTAAAAAGTAGAAACAATGAAAATTATTCTTGGGTCACTGGTAAACATCATCATGATGAAATGTTCTTGCAAGAAAAAAAATAGTTGAGATGATAATTAGTCATAATTAGCATTATTAGCAGTAATCCCATGTGAACAAAAACAAATGCATTTGGCTAAGATGATATAATTTGGTTGTTGGTATTGTGCAATTTTGGGGGTGCGCTTGCTTTATGGTTCAGCTAGGTCATTCATTGTATTTGCCCATCAATTATTTTAGAGATGACTGTACATTTCCATTTTAACCAGTCTATTATAGGAAGCAGCAGAGCTTTTAGAAGCCTTCTCCTTGATTCAGTGAGCAACTTGGTGGAGCAGTGGTTAAAGTCCTAGTCAGCTAGCTATAAGGATCTATAGCCTTGGAAGTCCCATGAGGCCAGTTTTAGTCTGTCCTTCAAAGGCTGCTATAAGTTAGACTTGACTTGGGGTGGGGGTAGGGACAGTAAGTTTTGATTTGGGGGTTTCTCTTTGATGCATCTGGAAACTTCTCACTGGTTCTTATTACTCTCTGTAATCCACATACCTCCTAATGTCTATTTTCTAGTGCTGTACATCCTAAAATGTCCATCCGAAGGTGTCTAGAAGAAAGGAAAACTTTATTTTCTGTTTTATGCCACTTATATATTTGTACCCTATTGTATCACCGAGTGCCTTCTTTAAAAATGTTTTCCAAGGTTATCCATAATTTTCAACGTTCTTTAATAAAAGACAACTATAACAATTGCATATCTCACTAGGTCATGGTGGCAATAAATAGACGAAATTTCTATCTCCATGAAATCTCCACAAGATATTTTGGATGTTTTGGTCTATAGCTTTTAAAAATAATTCTTTGATTTTTTAAAATTTAAAACAAAAGCTAGAAGCTTTATATAACAAAAAAAGCTAAAGGAAGTCAGCACCACAGCAGAAGGTCATCGATGGCTCTGAAGAAGCACAGTCTCCAACTCATCAGAAAGTTCAAATGAACAAGCAGATACACCACTCTGTGAGGTAGGTACTAATAATCTGGAAAATTAGTGGAAAAATACAAAATGAGGTCAAGGATAGAGCATTTAAACTCTAGAATAGAGTAGGTTTTCTAAAAGGAATTGAAAACATTGCCTTAAAGTATTCTCTAAAATGTATTTAAAAGGGAAAAAAAGTTCTAGAAAGGCATTTTCTACTTAGGGTCATAGGGCAACATCACAATGACCCAGGCTTTCAACAACAAAATGGAAAATTACATTTTCATAGCATTTTATCTAACCCTTAGTGTGAGGTTGAGATGGAAGAATCCCTTAAAAATAATAAGGATAAGAAAAACATAAATCCTGCACTTGTCT
Source organism: Nesogale talazaci (assembly GCA_004026705.1). Taxonomy (NCBI): domain Eukaryota; kingdom Metazoa; phylum Chordata; class Mammalia; order Afrosoricida; family Tenrecidae; genus Nesogale; species Nesogale talazaci. Next base: position 26,898 of record PVJH01002521.1, on the reverse strand, counting down.
TTGATAATCAATATTTTTCCAGAGAAGCCTTCACAGCCCAAAGGCCACTTTAGATATAAATTCAAATGAAAACACAGAGGATTTTTAGAGTTTAAATGATCTAAAGAAATATGATGATCATTGACATTAATAACAAAAAAAGAACTGCATAGTACTTAGAGTTAGATAATAGTCATTTCATAGCTCTTTACATCTCCCACTGCACTTATCAATAATTTATTAGGAAAATGTCAAATGTCCTCATCAGGGACGCATACCAGATAATGGAATACTTGCTTTTCGTCACAGTTCATGCAAGAGGGTGGGAAATGACAGTCAGGTGTTGGAGGCACACTACCCACAACCCCGCCGAACCCTCCATTTAAATAATATGGGAAGGAAATCATGGGATTCCAAAATGAGTTCTTTAAAATGAAGTCTGCCAGAGTGAAATACGGATGAAGCATGGTCTGTAATTAACATAGTTATCACTAGCCTATAGCCAAGGACTCTAAGATATATTTGGAAACTCTGGTTTGTCATCAGATCCCCCAGCTGATCCCATTTTAGCTCATCATTTCAATCAGGTTACTGTTTTCATCTCAATCATCACCTAGTTTTCCAGATGTCATGTTTTCCCATGAAGGAAATGTGAGCCTGTGGCTACAAAGTACCGTACGTGACTGGCCGCAGTCACCCCACAATGAGTGTCTGGTAGAGTGCTGTCTCCCTCCAAGGGACCACAGGCACACTGTGAGCACAGACAGTGAGGGAGGACTAAACAAGAAGCCCGCCTTCTCACCTTTAATGGCTAAGGTGTAACTGGAAGGGCAAATTGTAGAACAAGGGTTTGAAAACTGCTTTTCCTTTCTGGATTTGCTTTGCATTTTTAATAACCGATTCTTCAGGTATTTTAACTTATTTTGTAGAGGACAAAAAAAAAAACAAGCCTATTCCATTGAACAAGGACGTTTATTCCTTGGGATCAGAAAGAATGTAACTTATTTTTAAAAGCTTCATCTTTCTCTCGAGGAATAGTTGGTGGTTTCAAACTGTTGACTTTATCATTAGCAGCCCACTATACCACCAGGCATATCCTTCTTTCTATCTGTCTCCAAGCTTCTGTGGCTTTAACTACTATGGCACACGTAGGTTCCGGTAAGACCACATCACTGCACTGGTGCTGCTGATATGTCAGCACGTATCAATTTTACCTTCAAGAATCTCTCAGTTCGATGGTTGTACGTGGTCCAAGGTCTAATTTACCAGCATTCATATAAAGAGGGTTTCAAGGAAATAATGCCAAATCTAGATTTGTATTTGTTTCACTCAATAGAACATTAACTCGTTGTTAAATGAGATGTAAAATGTGATCTGTTCAATACATTTCTAGTTTTTCCTCTATCTTTTTGAATACCTAAAACTCCTCAGAATGCACAGTGCTACACGTGGATGGAATACAATTTAAGTCTTTGCCTAAAATGGTAATGGGAGATGCTGTTTGAGTATAAAGCACACACCACACACACACACACGCATGCATACGTGCATGCATGCACACACAAACACATACACATGTCAAGGAGTAAAATACTAAAGAAGTGAAATGTGGAAATGATCAAATGCCGGAATCCAGAAAGTATTCTTAGATGAAGGAGCTTGCTGCTGCTTGACAGAGTAAACTATACAAGAGTTCATTGAAGTTTATTAGAGATTGTATGTTTTTAATGATTTTTATGTTTTTAAGAACAGTTAGATCAATTAATAATTTATTAAAGAGCTTTCACTTCTAGAAAAATGTCTATATTATCTTAAAAATGAAACAACAGTAAAAGAACATGGAACTACACATGTCACCAATTCCTGACTATAGTGTAACCCACATTCCTGCAACTTTCGGACTGTGAATGTCAACAGCAGACTAACACTACTGACATATTCAGGAAGCTGAAATTTTACAGGGCAGGAAAATGCATTCATGTACCAAAACAGCATAGATAGAATGGGAACTATATGGGTCAAGGCTAAGCCCACATCAGATGATAGGATAGCTAATAGGAACATAAGTGAATTGGAGATTCAAATATTTAGACTTAAAGTGGTAAAATATATTTTTGAATCCACACAGTGTTAACAACTTTCATTGATTATTTTTCACGTACCAGATACTGTCAGACTCAATTCTATGGGAGTAAGAGGGAGACACTAATCTAGGCACCAGGGATACACAAATTAATACCGTCATCTATAAATTCTAGGACTTTGTAGCTTAGGAAAACAATAACATGAATAAAAAATAATACTTTAGTATAGTAATATACAATTATGGGACTGCCAACACATTTTAACATCTTAAATCAAGACATTTGGAACCAGATCAGGTCCTTACCAGCATCAGATTTTGTACCTCAGTTACTTTGCCTCCACTCTGGGGATGACAGGAGTGCCTTTTAAGGCTATAGTAATATTAAATTAGGTAGTTTTTGGCAAGCACTTTAGATCACTGTGTGGCCTATATGAAGCATGACATACAATTAGCTATTAGGAGCCCTGATATGACTGTCAAGTAAGCATTTGATTGCTAATCAAATGGTCAGTGGTTCAAGCCCAATATTCACTCTAAGAGAGAACAGTGAGGCTGCCTGCTCCTGTAAAGATATAGTCTAGGAAATGAAAGACTCCCTATGAGTCAGAATAGATTCAGTGACAGTGGGTTTGTTCTGCTTTTCTTCTTCACAATGTAACCACGTCTACAGTGGATGAGGAAAGTAACACACCCAGGGTTTTTTAACTGTTTTTAACTGTTTTTTACAACCTTGGAAAATCTATAGATCAGTTCTACCCCATCATATAGGGTTCCTATTTGTCAAATCCACATGATGACAGGATTTCACTTAATGTTTTTCTTCCCTGTTAAAATAAATTAAACATAACCATGCATAAAGGAGCAATGTTAGATCCATAAATATATACAAGCATATTTTACAAAGAAATGGCTAGGATTTAAAGTCATTAAATGGATTGTATATGCAGGGAAAATAAATATTTTAAAAGTAGAGAATGATTAATTCATGTCTGAACAGAAATCAGCTTACTCTAAAAGCAAGGCATAGCTCAACACTAAATTTTGCTTTCTTATTGGAAAAAATATATATAAACACAAGTGACTATTCATCAACTAACCTAAATTAAACTTCAAAAGGGTGCCATGCCTGGCAACAATACCCTCTACTGAGTTTCATCACCCAGTTTTCTATCTGATTCTATTGCAATAACAGTTGTTAGTGCTTCAGCCAGATACCAGTGCCTGCAGCAGATGGCATTAGTGAACTCACCTTTTCACTCCATCCTTTCTCTCCCCTGTATCAAGTGATTTTCCACTTGATAGATTCCAGGGCATCACTTCAGTTCTTGAGTCTGTGAGGTCCTTCATCCAACAGAATGAATCAGTAACGATGTTGAGTCAGATCTGGGCTTAATTATCAAGAGACTGCTCATAGTTCTGCAGACATGCTTGTACCTTCAGAAAAACCACAAGAAGAAAAAAACAGGTTCCAAGGGCGTGGTACCTGGTGGTACTGTGGAGTAAGCACTGGACTTCTAACCACAAGTTTGGTAGTTTAAATCCATCAGCCTCTCCTTGGGAGAAAGATGAGACCATCTGCTTGCAGAAAGATTTATGATCTTGAAAACCCTCTACGGTCTAAGGTTACTGGGAGTTCTATTGAGTCGGAATTGACTCAATGGCGAGAGAGCCTAAGAACTGTGGATTGGAGCCTTTCTTGGTGAGTTGCTGTAAGCCAAACACAAAAGCAATCAGTAACTCAGGGTGGCCCAGGGGGATCCTATTACTGTACTGGATTTTTGACAGCTGTTTTTGTTTGTTTTTGTTTCTTTGTTTGTTTAGAAGTAGATCAGCAGGCCATTTTTTACAGAATTCCTCTGGGTAGACTTGAGGTTCCAAGCTTAAAGTGAGCAGGCCAGCATGTTAACCATTGGAGCCACCCAGTCTCAGTTTATCCTCCAAAGAATAAACGAGCTAACTGACCTGTAGGCGCCTGAACAGCAACACTAGAAATGATTTTGCCTAGCTCCACAGGCCTCGGCCACATCACAATAATAATAAATTATTTTACATATAATTTATGAAGCCACTGAGTTAGCAGAAGCTGACGTTCAGATGCTTAAAATTTGAAGTCATGTGACACCCAATTCTCACTGGCTTGCCCATTTAAAAAAGCTTTTTGATCAAACTGAAAAGGCCAACAAGGCTTCGGACATAGTATGAATCAGAGGTCTAGCACGTCCTCAGAATCCCAGCCCCACCTCTTTGCAAATTGCTGGTCACCTCTTTCTTCCACTTCTTGGCTTTGTCTGACAGTGACAAAAAAAAAATTATGGCAGTGTTTCTAGCCAGCTCTCTGCGTATGATATTACCTAGAAAAATACAGGAGGCCTTTAATGCCAGCACACCAAAGAAATATCCTGCTATGACCAATGTAGACCACTGGTGGCCCCCCTTCCAACTAATGAAGCTGAGGGACACATGAATGCTCTGATGGACTCCTCCTAAGGATGAGTGCTGCCCCAGAGTGAGAAGAGTGGGAGACATAGTCCCCAGACCCATGGAGTCCCTCAAATGTCAAGGGCTACTGGGAGAAGGACAATGAGCATGGGAGACGCGAACAGCAGCACACACAATGCATTTCCTGTTCTATGCCACCGGCTCACATTGCTCTCATGTTCTGTCTCAGAGAGCCGAAACCTCGTCTTGTTCCCACTGCCAAAGCCTCTTTCATTAGCATTCAATAACCTCTATTGATTTGAATTTACTGTACACAGTGAGAAGTATACAGACTTTTTTCCTGTTAGATAAACGCAAATATAAAGAGACAAGAAAACAAAAGAAGTCATAATGCCACCATTTATGCTCAGTAACGAGAAACAGCTCCTATTTGAAACTGCTGGACCACCTGCTTTGCATCTGCTCGACCAACTGAGAAATGCAGGTCTGGCAACGAGAGAAAATCCATTTTAAGTAGATCTGTGACAATACAGGGCTAGAAGGTCTTGAAATCCACCAAGGGTTTTAATCAATAAGACTGACAGCACAGAGCATGCCAGAAGCCAGGAAAAGAAGAGTTTGCAAAAAGCATTCAAGGAACAGCTTGAGTTATAAGGTTCTGGGGACAAACCAGGGCCAGCGAGGCAGGGGCACTTTCTCCCATCTCTCTCTTCTGATCTAAGAAAAGGGGAGCAGGGAAAAGAAGGGCTGATGAACTCAGGATGGCTTTTTGTTTTGCCCTTTTGGATTCCAGCTTTCCGAACCAGGGGAGAATTCTAAAACCCATTGTCTAATTTCAAAAGTGGGGTTTGAAAAACACGAACAGCTCTTTCTAATGCTCAGCTGTAAACCGAAGCTCCTCGAGTGTGCATGCTTCAGAAAAGGCAAAGGAGACTTAATTGAATTTCACACGCTGCTTCTAAGTGGATTGCTAGGGTAGACCAGGATTAATTAGTTTCGTGTTATTAATTCAATTCAAAGGTTGCTGATAAACTAAGACTATCAAAGTCCATTAGGAGAAACAAAAACTTCTTAATTATGACAGCATCTTTGGGGTTGTGGGTAAGATTTATCAGGGTGTCTGTTGTACAGCCCATCTGGGTTCCCTGGAAGGATTTGTAAAAGAGAGGGACTGGCCGTCAGGAAAGCACTTTCGGACTTTTTTTTTTTTTTACTTTTCCAATTTGGTCTCTTAAAAGGTGGTTTCATCTACTTATCAATCTACCTTCTACCTTTTTGAATGTAAAATTCTATTAAAAAAAAAATAAAGCCTGGGGGCATAGCTCCAGACTCGGTGCCAGACATGAAGATAAAATGTCCAGGAACAAAAAGCTTGGTTCTGCCTGATTCTTTTTGGTATTGTAATTTCATAGTACCGTGATCACTTCCTCATCTGCACAGATATAAAGAGTCGCTTATGACTCAAAGATTTTGTTCTGTCTTGAGAATGATTGAAACTACAATTGGTTACACAGTGTTGCAGATATGCGCAGATATGTGTGGCTTCTAGCCAATCATCTTAACAATAAAAATACCTGGCCTTCCAACACATGTACAAGTGTGCTTGACACAATGGATGGATGGATGGATGGATGGATGGACGGACGAATGGATGGATGGATGGATGGATGGATGGATGGATTGTGAAAAGAGCTGTCGGATTTAAAAAAAAAACAACGATTTTTTTAAAAAGTCTCCCCTTCATCAGTCCTTCCTCCCTCTAGCTGTCTCTGATGTTGAGGTGATGGCTGGGTCTCCAGCAGCAGTCTTAGACAAGAAGGCAATCTGCTAAAGATGGAAGGAGTCCCTCCCTAAGAGTTCTACCTGACTCCAGATTATTTATATACAGCACCATGTACATAATACACAGTCCACTGCCTTTGTGTTGATTCTTACTCAGAGCAGGCTAACAGGACAGAGTAAAAGTGTTTCACGGGGTTTCTGAGGCTGTTGGGGAAATATTTATAGAAGGATACAGTTTCATCTTTCTCTCATGTAGAAGTTTGTGGATCAGCACTGACAGTCTTGCAGTCAGCAGCCCAAGATTCAGTCCACTGTTCCACTAGGACTCCTTCCTGATTTATAGATAGAGATATATGACAGAGATAGATATAGATGATATAAATATTTATAGAGAGATAGATTCTTGTGATAAATCTATTTCCATCTGTCTATGCCTATATATATATATATATATATATGTCTTTCTCTAAATTTATGTATTTAGTTATTTATTTATTTATTTATTTATTGAAAAAGAGAGAGAGGGCTGAGCCCCAGTCGCGTCGTGGTTGAGTGCGAGACTGCGGCCCACTGGGTTGGCGGTTCAAATCCAGCAGCAGCTGTCCAGGAGCAAGGCTGGGCTTCCTACTCCCACCAGACGGCAGTGATGCCACCAAAAAACAAAACAAAAAGAATGAAAAAAAAGAGAGAGAGAGACTGGTAACTCTCTCAGGTAAATGTGGAACTGCTTATCACAAGGTTAGTGTTTCCAACCCACCAGCTGCTCCATGAGAGAAAAAAGAGGTTGCCTGCTTTCTTAAACAGTTATGGAAACCAAGAAAGCCCTACATAGAGTTACTGTGAGTTGGAATTTAGCTAAAAGGCAATGGTTCTATTTGTTTTTTTGTTTTGCATCATTTTATGGTTGTTTTTGCTGCTGTTGGCTGGGCTTATTCCTAAATAATACCACCAGTACAACGAGAGACTATCTAAATCCATGCACTGACCTCTGAGCTTTTTCTAATCCCTATCCTTCCAGGTTCTACATGTTTGCACATAACTTGGTGATCCATCCCTGGACAAATCAACCCGCTATTGACAACTCACGATAAGGAGCACAATTCTGCTCAGTGACACAGGGGGTCCAATGAGTGGGAGCCGATGACAACTGGCACACATGTCTCTTTATCCACAGCAAACTCTACTGCAGGCATTTACTTTAACGTCCTTCCAAGTGTTTTTCATCTTTTTCCCTTCACAGTGTTATGGCAGAGACTTTTTTAAGCCATTTTCCCAGGACCTTTAATGTATTCACTCAGTATTTCTCAGTAACTAACCCCAGACGTGGATGAGAAGGACCTGGGATTATCACTGCTCATTATCACAGAGCCCTGGGCCTGAAACAAGTTGCATTAAGTCAGCCTCTCAGGTTGTGGGTCTCTATGTTTTAGATGCTGTCCAGGTGGCTGTGGGGCACAAAAATTCCTAAGAGCCACCTAAAAAAATAAAAAAGAGATGTCAAAGGAGATTGTTTCACCCCAAGAAATCATAACTCAGGGGTTCCCTTTATCTCTTCTGAGGCTCAGGACCTCTTTCACCTATACCTGTCACAGTCAACACTTCAGTAATTCAATAACCTTGCTCCTAAAAGTGTGGGAAATGGACAAGCAGCCTCACTACCCACATATACTTGCTAGAAATACAGACTCCATCTCAGACCTACCAAATCAGAGCTTGCATGTTTATCAAGAGTAGTAAGCAAACGTTACATGATTGATAAGTTATGCCATCCATAGACCTACCACTGAGGATGTCTGTGGTAGAATCACATAGTGTCTATAGATTATCAACCAGTACCAGCTTGTAAGCTAGCACAGAACCATAGGATAGTATGTCATGCAAGATAAGTGTGCTATCTTTTGGGCTTTGGTGGTGGTTGTTCTGTGCTGGTGTGATTGTTCTGACTCAAAGTAACACAAGTCGATGTGCAACAGGACAAAACACTGCAAGGTGCTCTCCTGGACTCATAGCCATTGCCACTTGAAGATCATTGTTTGTTCATTGATTCTCTCTCTCTCTCTCTCTCTCTCTCTCTACTTTAAAAACACACATTCTTCTCATCAAATCCTCCCTTTTTGCTTTTCTCCCCTTTTTACTTATTTCCTATGAACAAAATCCTAAACGCCTTGTATGACACCAAGGTTTTGCCCTTCACAGAGGTGAGACTCCAGATTTCCCTTGCTGTGCCCTCAGATTACTGTTTTGCAAACCAGCTTTCAGGTACCTGCTTACTCTGCCTTCCTTCACCTTCTACTGAAATGCTGTGCAGAAATCTGTGATCCTCAAATAGCCCATCCTCATTTGTCAAATACAAATGCACAAATGTTTGTTGACTATTATTGAACAAAACATCTCCTCCACACTATATTTAGCTAGTTGCAATTAATTACTGTGTTTCTGAAAGACCTTTGAACAATTATAGAACCCCAGACCTTGATGACAATTCATTCTAGAAAGTGCATCAAAACGTGATAGAGTTTAATTTTGAATCAACTTTTCTCATAAGAAAAAACTGAGAATGTACTAATCCATTCTCGACCACCAAGGTTTTACCCTAATCTTGCGTTTTTATATAAAACATCACCCAGAAATTTCAAAGTTAAAGAAGTTCAGAGTTAAATAAAATAATTTAAATAAGAAACAATATTTAAAAAGCTTTTTAACAACAACAGTCATGTCCATAAACTGAGAACGATGAGAATCTGGATTCATGGACATGGATGTGGAGAGGAGGTAAGAAGAGAGAGTCGTTGTTTGGAAGGGGAATTCCCTTGTATCAAATCAACTGGTAGCTGCTTTTCAGGAATTTTCCCCCTTCTTTGCCCTTTTCCACTAGAACCCAGCTGGCTTGCTCTTAAAAAAAATCTGTCTAATATGGTCTGCTATTTGTGTTTCCTTTACTGTTTCTTAAAAAGGTTGACTAAATTATCATCAACGATATCAATAACATGGTTAACATGTTTCACATCATGATTCTTTTAAAAAAAAAACTTTTTATTAGGACCCATGGTTTTTATCTCAACACAGTACAAAAAGCCATAAAAACTAATAAAATTATAGTAAAAGGTTTGGAACACCACCACAAAAGGTTTAAGCAATGCTTACTAACAACTCCAACTAATGCCTAGAGACTAACACACGAACTGCTTTTGTTTATGAAAATCATGTGTCAGGTCAGATTCCAATGTTTTTTCGAGCTCCGATGGAAAACTTTCTTGACACTTCACATTGAAATCTGATTATTTCCAGGACTGATTCAGTCAAGTACTGGAATTCTTCTACTGTATTTACTTTTGAAATAATTTCCAGTTGGTTAAAAACCTATTCTATCTTGCTAGATTCTAAGCTTTCTGACAGCAAGAAATATGTGTTCATTACATACCATATTTGCTTACAAACATCTCTTTTCATGTCTATTGAGGAATAGTTACTGAATGAAGAAAATTAGTACATATTTGAGCGATATTTTAGTAGTATAGACATTACTCATAGTCATTCTGAATAATCAGCAAGGAGGGTATCTGCACAGAGAACATCAAAGTAAGAAGGCTTGCTCCCACTTCACAGAGAACTATTTTATGCAATACATAAAAAGGGGGGTGCTATTTAGATGTTGCATAAAATAGTATAAAGTTGATTTTAGTTTTGAGGACTATGACAGACTAGCAAGGGTTAGAGGTTTTTCAAATTAATTTTTAACAGAAGGGGGGAAAACATAAAACACCCTTTTTTCAAAATGGAGAGTTATACAAAACCATGGTTGCCCTAGTGCTGGACCTGTTGTCTGCTCAGTGGAAGGGCAATGTTTTCTAACTGGCATACATTATATGTCAGTGGTTCTCAACCTTCCTAATGCCGTGACCCTTTAATACAGTTCCTCATGCTGTGGTGACCCCCAAACATAAATTTTTTTCACTGCTACTTCATCACTGTCACTTTACTACTCTTATGAGAGGGTCATTCGACCCCCAAAGGACTCCCCCCAACCCACAGTTTGAGAAACACTGCTATCTGGACGAGGTATTCCAACATAGAACTCTAAGACATAAAGCCTTTACCACTCTATGGCTCCACGGGAAGAAGAGACAAGGAGGCTTGTCCTCTGGGCTTCCACTTAGTCTTTCCCTGAGGTCCCAAAGACACTTTGGGGGAGGCAGGACTTCATGCAAAGCAGTTTGAGAATCACTTTATTTGATGCCTCCAAGGAGACTTCTAGCTCCAAGCATCATTAATCAGGTGTGATTTTCGATCTAAGCCAAGAGAGGCCTAAAGAAGTACAAAGTTTTGATAGAAGCTGATTTCATAGCAAAGCAAGGGGAGAGAGTCTGACAGTTAGCGTCTGTGAGCATTTAGATTATAATGGAACCAGGGGCAATAAGCAGCCTAGATTTTCAGATTGAATCAAGCTGGGCAAACCTAATTGCTTTCTTCCCCCTTCTTTTTTAAAAGGAAGTGAGAATTGCATGATTAATAAAAGTGAGGGAGAATGAAGATGTAACATAACCTAATTTTGGTAAAGCACTTAATACAGTATCTAATAAAGTCTAACTTACAAAATGAATTCAAATTGGATTGGATTTGGACTCCAGCATTCTATACCAGCTAGGAGTTCAGGGCTGGTGAAACAGAAACCAGGATCAAGGTGATGTGTCATATTACAGGGAGTCTGGGAGCCCTGCCCCAGGAATCAATGAAAATCTAGAGTTAGTTAACAGCTTCATTAATGACCTACAAGATGAGACAAAAGAGTATGTTAATGAATGTTATTGAAGAGGAAGAGAGATGCTGTGAATTCCAGTCTCAACTGAGAGATTTGGAAGGAGAATTCAAATATGCAAAAACAACTGGGAAGAAACATCTTAGAAGCAGATATTTGGGGAAATGATTGCAAAGGTTTGGAGGAAATACATTTCTATGTCTTATAAAATAGCAGCCTTCATGATTTGAGAGAAGCAAGCCTTTAACCCAACCATGAAATTAAGTGTTAGCCTATCTGCCTAGGACAATCCCTGGTCCAGCAAAACAAATACATAAATAATCACAGGTAAAGTAGCAATGAGACCAAAGTCACTTTTTTCTACTTTACTTTTTATTTTTCACTTGAAATGTTAGTAGGCTTCTGATATAGGATTGAAACAATGAGCAATAGAAAAGGATTTGATTTTTGTTTAAAGGAGAGGAAGAAGGAGCATTAGCAGATAAAACCAAGCAAAGTCAACTGACTGTTATTGAAATGACTCTGACTCACAGAGTACCTAAAGCAGTTATTATTTTCTCTCTCCCCTAAGACTTCAATAGCCTTCTGAATTTTTTTAAGATTAAGAACAGGCCAGATTAAATGATGTAAAAATTCCCATAGTCTCAAAATCCAGTTGCTTTTCTTCTTTGTTACTAAAAGAAAGTCAACTTATACTCCATGCTCAAAAATCACTTATCTTTCTCTCTCTCTCTCTCTCTCTCTCTCTCTCTCTCCTCCTGTTATTTTTGTGCAGTGCAATAGAATGAAAGACAGAATCCTTAATCTAAATAGTAAAAGGGGGAAGATGTGTAAGATAAGCACCTGTCAGAGAAAGAAAATTTAATATTTTTCACTAATATAGAACTATAAAGAGCTATATGTTAAGAATGCACACTGTCAAAGACAGCAAATTTGCAAGATCTCAAAGCAACTCTTTTAAGTTCTTGTTCCCACAGGTTTCAGTGTAATATGGAGAGGAAAAATAGCATGTAAAGAAATAAATAGTCAAATCCACAGATAAATGAAAACACAGATGAAATTAGAATGTCTTCTCAAAGGAGGAAACATGTGAATTGCAACATGAAGACCCAATAGGCCTTTATGAGGTTGTCGATTAGACAACAGAATAGTGGAGAGGAGGCATGGTAAGAGTAGCAAGAGATAAGACAGGAATAGTAGATCTGTCAGCAAACTGCGGTTCTTGAACAATATGCGGCTCTTTCAGTGTGAAGGTGCAGTGCTAAAGTGACATTCAAAACATTTTAAGGTTATTACTTCAGATCACAGTGATTTCATTTGTTTGGAAAAAACATATTTAAGGCACTTGAATGATATTTACATTGTTAGAAGGGACAGGATTTGCTCTTCAGTCTCAAGAGTTTGCCAACCCCCATTGTAGATGATATCAACTATCACTGACCTTAGAAGCTATTCCAAGGTGTTTTAATTTTATTCTGCCCTGTTGAGACATAATCAGGGACTTTTGCATAAGATGATGCATTTGGTCAGACATATGCAACATAACTTGCAAAAGCCAGAACCAAGATAAGGCAGAAACTTCTCAGAGAAGGCAAAATCAAATATTTTCCATTTTAATAGAAAATGATGGTCAGGCTGAGCCCCAGTGGCGTAGTGGTTGAGTGCGGGACTGTGGCCCACTGGCTTGGTGGTTGAAATTCAGCAGCAGCTCTCCAGGAGCAAGGCTGGGCCTCCTACTCTCACCAGAGGGCAGTGATGCCCCCCCCACACACACACACAAAAAAAAAAACAAAAGAAAAGAAAAGCCATGGATGTTTAGAAAGAAAGAAAGTGATGGAGAAGCGGCAAGAGTACTCTGTCAAAAGAGGAAAACTTGTGAAATCCAGAAAAATAAGACAGTCTTGTCAAGTTGTAGTGCTCATGGGTTTGACTCTATATTAGCAAAATCCTAACAGCTTCCCTCTTCTGTCTTCTTCCTATAGTTTAGCCTAAGGACAGCTGCCAGATTGATCCTGTTAAAACGTAACTCAGATCATGACATCTCCTCAATATGCCCAATGAAAATTAAAAGCTTAATCCTTGAAATGAGACTCTGAAACTCTTGTTCAACAGAGACTAGCTAAAGGAAAAGGAAAACACAAAGGCATCTCTAGAAGACACATTGTGCTGATGAGTCAAAAATATACCGCCATTAGAGTTTTAATTCATTCTTGTATGGCTTTATTTCAAACAAAATTTGCCCACATATGTCTCAGTGACCAGTGGATGGCTGCAGACAAGTTTTCTCAGTAATACACCTGTCTTTTTCAAAACTAAACTCACTACGGTTGAGTTAACTGACTCATAACTACCCCCAAAGAACAGGATAGAACTTGAAAGCCTCATCTTTCTTCCCTGGCCTTACTGGTTATTTTGGATGGCTGACCTTGTGATTAGCTGCTCGGTGTGTAACTAACACAATAAAAAATAGGCCCGATCTCAGCAGTGACCTGTGAAAGTCCCTGGACCATTAAGACACAAGGCAAAGACCATTTTATGGCCTTCCAAAGACTCAATCTTGATAGATTTTCTTAAGGACACAGAATAATCATGAAAACTCAGTAAGAGCCCCCAATAAAATGATTCTAATAATAAAAAAGTTATGAACTTAAAAATGAATAAAATTGTCATACACAAAAAAATAGAAAATATTTAGGAAAATAGGCAATGAGATAGGGGAGAAAAGATCCAGAATATTTTCACAGATGTATTGTTTTTCATCTGATCATACACCTGCTGTTTTCAAGGGTAGCAAGGGCTCTCACATGAGAATTGCAGCAGGCAACCTCACACCACCCCTGCAACAGTATTGATTTTACGCCCTCAGACTTCTTTTCATTCCAAGAAGAACATGATTTGAAACTCTTGAGTGCAGAAAGGATTGATAGGGATAAAAAGTCTCCAGGAATTAACAGAATATGAATGGAAAAGCTTCATCAACTAATGAATACAATGCTGGCACCTAGGTATGTTCACTTGTGTATGCCAAGAAATTAGGAAGACAGTTACCAAACCAACTTACTAGAAGAAATCCATACCTGTGCCCATTTCAAAGGAAGGTTAGTCAATAGAATGTTGAACCAGTCTAGCAATAACATCAATATCACATGCAAGTAGATTTCTTTCTGAAGATAATTCAAAAGCAATTTCTGATGTCAAGTGACCTTAGCTGAAAGCAAAGAATATTAGAAAGGTATAACATTGACTATACAAAGATATTCAACTATGTGGACAATAACAAACTATGAATAATACAGAGAACAACGCGATGCCAGAACACTTCATTTTGCTCCTACAGACTTGTGCATAGACCAAGAGGTAATCATTTGAACAGCAAAGGGAGATAATTCGAAGTTTAAAATAAAGAAAACCACATCAAGCTTGTATTTTCCCCTATATTTATTCAATCTGTATAGCCGAGCAAGTAATGCAAGAGACTTAACTCTTTGTAAAAGAATATAACATCGGTAGTGGAAAGACATCCATTAACAACATGTGTTATACAGATGTCATACCCTTGCTTATTGAAATGAAAAATACTTCATTTGAACCACTTACTGATGAACATAAAAAACTATACTTCAACATATAGAAAACAATTCAGAACTAATAAGCAATACCGTGATAATGGAGGAAAACTTGAATTTGTCATGGTCTTCATTCTACTTGGATCTAAAATCCACAACAACCATCAATCCAGATATATATATATATATATATATATATATATATATATATATACACACACACACACACACACACAAAGAAGTCAAATTATGTAATGAACTGGGCAAATCTAATGCCAGAAACCTCTTTGAAAAGAGCAAATAAGCCATGTTGAGGTCTACGGTGTACCTGACTCAAGCTATGTTGTTCTCATTTGCCTCATATGTATGTAAAAACTAGACAATGAATAGAGAACACTGAAGAAAAATTGGTGTGCTTCAATTATGCCTTTGCAATAATATTGACTATTTTATGGACTCCCGAAAGAATGATTGATTTGTCTTAGAAAAAGTACAGCCAAGAATGCCTCCTTAAAAGTAAAAATGTGAGATTTCATCTCAGAGCATGGGTTTTATTATCTGGAAGGACTACTCCATGGAGAAGAACCTCATGCTTAGAGAAGTAGAGAGGTAGGAGAAACAGAGGCCTCTCAACAAGATGGATTGGCACAACCACCAAAACAGTGGTTTTCAACCTTCCTAATGCCATGACCCTTTAACACAACTCCTCATGCTTTGGTGATCCCCACCACCATAAAATTATTTTCTTTCATTGCTACTTCATAACTATAATTTTGCTACCATTATGAATGGGGTGAACCCTGTGAAAGGGCCATTTGACCCACAAAGGGGTCACAATTCACAGTTTGAGAACTGCTGGAATAAAACAATGGGCTCAAGGAATAAAACAGTGGACTCAAGGACAACATAGATTCTAAGGATGAATCTGATCGCCCATATCCACTATACTACCAGGACTCCTACCATCAAAAGTTATTAATCTTCTTCAATATATGCTATATAGTTTTGGTAAACCTATTTGTAATTAAGCTATAGATAAAACTGTGAATGGAGAACAGCATGTACACAGAGAACAGATCTGATATTAGATATACTTGCAACTTGAGATGTTTTTGTTTCCAAATCAAATTTTGCAATATTGCAAGTGTAGAAGTGTCTTGCTTCACTGCCATTGAGTTAATTCCATCTCAGAGTGACCTTACCCAGGGACTTTGAGGCTGTACAGATTTACAGGAACAGAAAGTCTCACCTTTCCACCATGGAGTAGCTGATGTGTTTCTATTGCTGACCTTGCAATTAGCAACCCAAGCCCTAACCCATTTAGTCATAGGGATACTTTTGAGCCTTATGATTCTTAAATTTATATTAATATTAACAGTTAAAATTTAAATGAAAACATTTAAATTCTTTAATCTGATATTTATACTTCACATCTTGGTTCCTAATAACATTAACATTTTGATTAAACAATAGCATATATAATTTCAAAACTCTAACCCCCAAAG
Source organism: Nesogale talazaci (assembly GCA_004026705.1). NCBI lineage: Eukaryota > Metazoa > Chordata > Mammalia > Afrosoricida > Tenrecidae > Nesogale > Nesogale talazaci. The sequence continues at coordinate 10,785 of PVJH01002521.1, read as the reverse complement.
TATTACTAACACCACAATTATTAATACAAAGTATTAATAAGATAATCAAATTTTAATATTTTTGTAGTTGCTTTTAATAATATATCTGTGATAGTTGGGTTTTACATCATTTTGGGTGGGTCAGGGTTCTCAGTGGTTTGGACCTTAAAAGCCGATGAATCCCCATGATGTGACCACTACACTTTAATTAACTCCATAATGAAATCTGCTATGAACATCCATTCATTGGTAAGATTAGGAATGCAAAGTCATAGGACTAATGCAATGGAAAGAAAGTTTCCTTGAGTGTGTGGTCTACTTCTTTCAGTACATAAGGTTACTGTTGAAAAACCTGACTTGTTTTTACTGAGTCTGGGTGCTTCATCTGGCTCATCAACTTCTAGTTTCTGGACTTTAGCCAAAAGACACCATAGTGCCTTCCAATCTTAGAAACAATCAGTGGCCTACCATCTAACCTGCAGACCTGTTTACCTTGGATTCATTCATCAGCCTGATAGCTAACTGCTGTGTTCTTACTGCTATTGGACTCATCAACCCTGAAGCTCTGAGTCAAAAGAAGTCTCCAGCTTAATTTTTAACCCACTGAACTCAAACTGGACATGTCCACTTCTACACTGTGTAAGTCATATTCTTGATATAGACTTCTCTCTTTCAATCTATGACATAAGTTGACATGGTATGTTAGTCCGGGTAGACTAGAGGAACAAATGCAAAGACACATATATAGATATAAGGAAATGGTTTATATACAAAAGGAATGTGACACTAAGAAAGCATCCCAATCCAGTCCAGTACAAAGTCATAAGTCCAATATTAAGCCATATGCCCGAAATCAGTCTACAAAGTCCCTTTCCGACTCACGAAGTCACAGGTCAGTGAGTGCAGAATCCCGGCACTGGCAGGGGTCTCCCAATGGCTCCTCACTTCTAGGGCTCAGGGTCCATCAACAGCATGCCGCTCCAGCTTCAGAGGTCTGGCTCCATCAGGGCAAAGTCGTGTGGTCTCTCCTCCGGCTCCTCCAGCTTCTCGGATGCTGCCATCTTGTCTTTTCCGTGACTCATCGCCTCTGAGACTAACTCCCAACAATTGGGAAAAATAGCTTCTCATCTTCACGAGGGAAATACCGCGAGATTTCCCAGAAGTCTCAGGAGAAAGTCATGCCCACATAGAGGCCTCATTGGCTACTCAATGGCTATCTCCAGATTAACAGGCTAGACTCCACCCCTACATTTCAATTATAAAATTAACATAAGCACATGACTGCCACACATGGTTAATTTGTAAATTATTTGTAATCATCTGATGAAAAATTGGTGAAAAGGAAGGTTCTGTATCAGTGGTTCTAAAACTGTGAGTTGCTAATTCATTATCTCCTCCACTTACACTTTGAGATTTGTCCAATTTTGCATGTTTATATGGCACCTCGAGGCAGGTGCATTACAAGACACTGTTGAGTGTTCCTAAGGAACTTTTACCTCTCAATATTGCTTACAGATATATCATTAGATTTAAGTCCTAGTGAGTCCCGAAATTTGAAGCACAAATTCTGATCCAGGAAAAGATGTGCTATAGCCTAAAAGAACTACTAGGATTTTCTAATGTATACAAACAGAAATCTGTGGAAAATGTATGAAAATAGTTATTAAAGGTGTGGAAAGATGGTGCAAGGAACATAAAGCTGAATAACTCTGAGTTTGTTGGTATGACTTCATTAAACCAGATTCTTCATTCAATGTTTCAGCAAGAGAAGTTGGAATATGATATAATGGCTAATTTGGTTGGTTTACTGAAGCATAGACTTTGAGACGTCCTACAAAAAGTCAAATAGAAGAACCAGATCTACCTTGATAGACTGTAAAAGTTACCCAAAGACTGAGGGGAATAAGAATGTTCAAGTAAATTTGTCAGGAAAGACTCATAGATACATACCTGGTATGCCCCTAGGACACACTTTTTACTACATGTGACAATAAGGCTTGGGGTCAATTTGGCTGGATCAGAATTCTCAGTAGTTAGGCAGTTACATAATCCACAATGACATGAACTAACATTATGCAATCAACTGCATAATTATCTCTGCTCTGAGCAGCCATTCAATTGTAAGATTTGTGTGGAATGCAATTCTCTTATAAGTTCACAGCTCTGATAAGATGGTAAAGAAGTTTTCTCCTGTATGAGACTTACTTCCTGTGTGTAAGTGGACACAGAAAATTTGCTTGCTTCTTGATGGTTCTAGATCTCACATGTGGCTCATGGGCTTCTAGTTCTTTGAATTTGAACCAATCACCAGCTAAGGCAGAAGATCAGTTTCAGAAATGAGGACTATAATTGTTATGAGAATTTTCTCTTAGTATGCATGCATTAAATATTTATCTGAAATATAAGATGTAAATGAGGTACTGTGTTTTGTGTGTCTGCATGTTAATTTTACCATGCTAGGTGAAAGTATGACCTTATTACTGTCTTTATTTAGAAATTATGTATGTTTTAAGGAGATGAGTACAGATGCCAAATTGACAAGGGGTCGACTATGATTGTTAGACTTTGAATAAACTTGGCCACGCTAGGATTCTCAGTTGCTTTGCACTTTTTGTTGCTGGGGTGGTTGCGGCTATTTTTAGGTGTTATCAAGTTGATTCTGACCCATAGTGATCCTATGCACATTAGAAGGAAACACTGTCTGATCTACAACACTCACAATTGTTTCTATGAGTGAATCGACTGTTGCAGCCAGGGGCTCAATCCATCTCCTTAAAAACCTTTCTCTCTTTTGCTATCCATCCATGCCACCAAGCATGATGTACTTCTCTAGGAACTGGTCTCTCCTGACAACATGTCCAGACTATGTAAGATGATGACTCATCATCCTTGCCTTCAAGGATGTACTTCTTGCAAGATAGACTTATCTGTTCTTTTGACATCCTGTGGTATTTTCAATATTCTCTGCCAGCACCATAGTGCAAATGCATCAATTCTTCTACAGTCTTCCTTATTCAATGTTCAAATTCCACATGCATATGAGGCAATTGAAAAACACCATTGCAAAAAGGAAGAAAGAATGAGAGAGAAAGAGAGAGAGAGAGAGAGAGAGAGAGAGAGAGAGAGAGAGAGAGAAGACCTTCCTGTGAGTCAGATATACCTAATGCAATACATCTTTTGATTTTTACTTCTGCATCCATGGGCATTGATTGTGGATTCAAGCAAGACAAAATACTTGATAATTTCAAACTTTTCTCCATTTATTATGATGTTACCCATTGGTCATGTTGTGAGAATGTTGGTCTTTAAATTATGTAGTCTTTAAACCTAAGGCTGAAAATCCTTGATCTTCATCATCAAGTGCTTCAAGTCCTGATTTTGAGCATGCAACGTTGTGTCATTTGCATATGCAGATAGTTAAAAAGCTTGCCTCCAATCCTGATGATGAATTAAACTTCATGCAATCCAGCTTTATCAGGGGCTGGCCGGCCCTCTGATATACTCACAGCATGGATTCAACAGGCAGTTGTGTAGTGATAGTAATTATTTATTTTATCACCGATATAAAGATCATAGGAGAGAGAAAAGAACATTAGAAGTTACATATATATCCATTCATGATACATACTCACCTCCACCCTGCTAGATGGTCCGTGTGGAGAGGGAGACAGGAGAGCGGCAGCCTGGAGGGAGGCAGGCTAGAGTGAAGCAGGCTTCTTTCTCTATCTTATGTTCCATCCCTCTATCTTTCTGTAGCCACCACAGGCCCCTAATTCCAGGCAAGGTCATACGTCACAGGAGAGGGCTATCTTAAGGGCTATATGGTGATAAGAGGAGTGGTCTTAGGGATGGCTACGTGACTATGTGAAGAGAAGAATGATAAGACCAGAACTTGGACATCTGGAGGTAGATAAACAGGTGACAGATTAGGAGCTTTTGACCATGGTTCTTGAAGCCTTCCCATAAGCTTCAAAGGAAGGGAGTCATCATCCTAATAGGGGAGATAGCTCTGTTGTGAGACAACACAAAGGTCTCAGATAATTGGGAATTTCAGAGAGAATAGCTAACTTCCATAACAAATGCTGGTAAACAGTTTGCTTAATATTTGGAGTAAAATGATTGTGGAAAAGTTCTGTCTTCACCCCACACAGTTTCTATGATGATTTGCTCAGTGTACAGATTGAACAAGTATAGCAAGGGAATACAACCCAGATGTACACCTTTCCTGATTTAGAACCATGCAGTGTTCTCTTGTTTTGTTCCTACCACTGTATCTTGATCCACATACAAGTTCCATATGAGCACCATAAAGTGTTTTGGAACTCTCATTCTTTCAATGTTACTCAGAGTTTGTTCAGATTCATACATTCAAATCTCTTGACAGAGTCAGTGAAACACATGTAAACATCATTCTGGTATTTCCTACTTTCAGCCAAGATCCACCTGACATCACCAATGATATCCCATGTTCCGTGTTCTCTTCTAAATCTGGCTTGAACCTCTGGCAGATCCCTTTAGATGAACCACTGTCTCTATTGTTGAATGATCTTCAGCAAAATTTCACCTGCATATTATATTAGTGATGTAATTCTATAATGTGAACATTCTGTTTTGTCACCTTTCTTTGGAATGAATACAAATATGGGTCTCTTCCAATCAGATGGCCAAGTAATTGTCTTTCAAATTTCCTAGCATAGACGGGTGTGCTTCACATGCTTCATCGGGTTGTTGAATATTTCAGCAGCTTGTGAGTTTGGTAGGAAAGGCCTCTTAACCTCCCATGATGTGACCTAACAACAAAACCCCAACTTTACAATGGGAACTGCTGAGAACAGCAATCAGTTGTAAGACTAGAATTGTTTTTAATATTATATCACACTAGATAATCATCATAAGATTGTTCTCAAAAATCACAATGGATCAATTATTCTCTGCATGGTAATATTATCTCTCATTCTGATAAAGCAAGCAATTACTTAAATTCCATTTGTGTGTACTTTGGGCTTATTTTTTTATTTTTAACCATTTGGATTAACTTTATCATTTGCCATATAATGGAGCTCTGGTGGCATTGTTGGAAAATGTTGGATTGATATTTGCAATATTGGCCGTTTGAAACCACTAATTCCCGAGGAAACAAATGAGAGTATCTACTGAGTAAAGAATTACTGCCTTAAAGACTCTGTATTGGTCATCATAAATAGGAATTGGCACTGGACTTGATTTTTTTTTTAGTTTTTGAATATATAAAACATTTGTATGATGTCAAAAAAACTAAAAATATATATATTTTCAAATAAATATGGATTTCATTGCCTCAGCCTTTCAGTTTATCTGCCAGTCTGTCAAACTGTGGCGGTTTATGGGCTGTTGTGATGTTGGAAGATATGTCAATGGTATTTCAAATTACAGCAGCATCATCCAAAGTTAAAAGATTCTAGAGGGACTTCCACCAGACTAAGAACAGATCATGAAAAAGGAACTGACTGTCCATTTTGGAGGAAGTAGCCACTGAAAACCTTAGGCATAGTTTTTTTTAACCCTTTGGATTAACTTTATCATTTGCCAATATAATGGAGCTCTTGTGGCATTGTTGGAAAATGTTGGATTGATATCTTCCAGGTTGGCAGTTTGAAATCACCAGATATTCCCTGGGAAACAAATGAGGGTACGTCAGATATGGAAGGCCCAATGAATGGAATGAAAACATCTTCAAAGATTCCCACAGAGATGAGTCCATCGGGTGGGAGGATACTCAAAATGTGACTGCAGAGGAACTGCTTTCTCAAGAGTGGAGTAACCCATGGTGACACTAATGGAGTGAAAGCTGTGGAGGTGAAGACTTCAGGATCTTCATTGACTGATGGGACATGAATCATGGTAAAAAGAAACAGCTGGAAAAAATCTGCTAATGATTAGAACTTGGAATGTATAAAGTATGAACCTAGGAAAATTAGAAGTCATCACAAATGAAACAGAACATATAAAGATCAATATCCTAGGAATTAGTGACTTAAAATGAGCTGCTATTGCCCTTTTGAAAGTAGGAAATCTTCTGGTCGACTATGTTGGGAATGACAGATTCAAGAGAAATAGCTTCACATTCACTGTGAAAAAAGGACATTGCAAGATCCAACCTGAAGTATACGCTGTCAGTGCTAGTAGAGTATCTACCATCACAAAAGGAAATCTTGTGAGTCCACCTACAACTATTATTCAAATATATACACCAATCACTCTAGATAATGACAAAGAAATTGAAGAATTCTGCCAACAACTGAGAAGCTGATCAAATGTGCAATCAAGATGCATTGATTGTTATTGGTGACTGGAATGCAAATGTAGGGGGAAAAAAGAGGAAGGAACAGTCGTTGGGAAATATGCCCTTGATGATAGAAATGAAGCTAGTGTTTTTTAACAACACAGAAGTGATTTCTCCAGATGGAAAACCCAAAATTCAAGTTGACCACATCTGTGGGAAGAGAGCGTGGAGAAGCTCAATCTCATCAGCTAAAACCAGGCCAGGGCCTCCCTGTGGAATGGTCCATCTATTGTTCATACACAAGTTCAGGTTAAAGCTGAAGGAAGTATAAGAAGTCCAAGAGAGTCCAAATATGACTTTGAATCTATCCCGTTAGAATTTTGAGAACATCTCAGGAAGAGACTTGATGCATCGAATACTAATGGCAGAAAGTCTGAAGAGCTGTGAAGAAGACAGGAAAGAAGGACAAGATCAAAGTGGATGTCAGGAGAGGTTCTGAGATTTCTCTTAATTAGCAGATTTCTCTTAATTCATTCTGTTGTACATGGTTAGAAACTGACTCAATGACACCGAACTCACAACAGCAATAGTTGGCAAAGGCAACCATGTTTACAAAAAGTGTTTTGTCCATTCAGTATTTCTTGTCTCGCAGGTCAGCAGATTCACAGATTGATTTTTATTTTCTCTTAATTCTTAGCAAATGTAGCATAATATGAATCTGGCCGCCATCACATTTCTCTTTATTTAACAGTATGTGCTGGAGATCACTGAACATAAGAATTGAGAATCATTTTTCATTATTTACAGTTGTATAAAAATCCTTTGGGCAATATACTGTAGCATATGTAACCATTTTCATCATGATGGGGTTATATGTCTACTTTCAAACTTCTTCTATGGTTACTTCCGAAGACAGAAAACTCTTATCCTATGCTGAAGTTCAAAATAGACACAAATAGGTATAATTTCCTCTGCCCTGTGTCCTCAAGTTAATTCTGAATCCCACTGACTCTCTAGGGAAGTTTCAAACTTCTTCTATGGTTACTTCTGAAGACAGAAAACTCTTATCCTATGCTGAAGTTCAAAATAGACACAAATAGGTATAATTTCCTCTGCCCTGTGTCCTCAAGTTAATTCTGAATCCCACTGACTCTCTAGGGAAGACAGGTCAGTACTGCCCCAAAGAGTTCCCACAACTATAACCTCCACGGAAGTTGATTGCCCCATCTTTATCCTCACGAGAGACTGATGGGTACAAGTGCCCATCTTATTATCTAAATGCTTTAATCACTGAACTATAAAGCCTTACATATTTTCTGTACTGTATAATTATTTACATTTTATGAATACATAGTTAAGTCTTCAAACTTAAAATAGACATTTCTAGAAGACAAAACAAATCTCTCACATCTTTGGCACTGCACAAGCAGCCGAAACTTCTGTGACTGACAGTATGTAAGTCACAGTTAGTTATTGATATTCTACAACATTCTACAAGATCCTAAATACATTATTTATACTAAGGTATTTTAAACAGCCCTAGGATACAGCTTCTACCACAGTCTCCATTTTATAACTGAGAGGAGGCATGCTTTCTTTGCTCAGGGGTTACAACTTCTAGTTTCACAACCAGGCTACAAATCCAGGTAGCAGGACCATGCTCCACCTGAATTTTTCCATGATCAGTTCCCATGCGTTTTTGTCAGCTAGTGTAGTAACGTCTCTATCCTACTTATCTAGTACTGCTATAACATAAATACTACAAGTGGATGACTTCCACAAACAGATGTCTTTATAAAGCAGAATTTTATTATTTTATTTTTAATTAATTGGGGTTAATGCATATATCAACCCATTCCATAGTTCAATCATGTCCATCAGGTGGGTGTGAGAGACATGTTGGGGATGGATCAAGGGTAATATAACTGAGATAAATTACTGAAACACAAATGAAAACTGAGCATGATAGTGGAACAAGAGGAAGGCAAAAGGAATGAGAGGAAAGGAATAGGAGGAAAAGGACATTTATAGACGTCTAAATACAGGCATGTACATAGGTAAACATAAATAAATATGATGGGAAATAGATCCATGTGCATATATTTATAGGGTTAGTATTAAGACAGCAGATGGACATGGGGCCTCCATTCAAGTATTTCCTCAATGCAAGAACACATTGTTCTATTAAACTGGCATTCCATGAACTTACCTTCCTGACACAATCACTGAAGACAAATGTGTACATAAGCAAAAGTGGTGGGAAAAGCTGATGGTGTCTGCCTATCAAAAGATATAGTGTCTGGAGTCCTAAAGGCTTGAAGGTAAACAAGCAGCCATCTAGCTCAGAAGCAACAAAGCCCACATGAAAGAAGCACACCAGCATGAGTGACCATGAGGTGCCAAAGGATGAAGTATCAGGTATCAAAAACTAAAAATCATATCATTATAAATGAGGGTATTACAGATTGGGGACCTAAAGCCTATCTGTATGTAAAGCAACATACAGGAGATGAGCCTTCCAGGGTATAGTGTAACAATGATGAAACATGCAACTTTCCACTAATTCTTAAGAGCTTCCTTTCTCCACCATCATGATCCTAATTCTACCTTACATATCCAGCTAGACCAGAGAATGTACATTGGTACAGATAGGAACCAGAAACATGGAGAATCCAGGACAGATGAGCCCTTCTGGGCCAGTGATGAGAGTGGTGATACTGGGAGGGTGGAAGAAAGGGAGGATAGAAAGGGGGGGACCAATTGTAAGAATCTACATATAACCTCCTCCCTGAAGAATGGACAACAGAGAAGTGGGTGAAGGGACACATTAGACAGTGTACAATATGACAAAATAATAATAATTTATAAATTATCAAGAGTTCATGAGGGAAGGGTGAGCAAGGAGGGATGGGAAAAATGAGGAGCTAATTCCAAGGGTTTAAGTAGAAAGAATATATGTTGAGAATGATGATGGCAACAAATGTGCAAATGTGCTTGGCATACAATGGATGCATGTATGGATTGTGATAAGAGTTATACTGGGGCTGAGCCCAGGTGGCATAGTGGTTGAGTGTGGGACTGCGGTCCACTGGCTTGGTGGTTCAATTCTAGCAGGAGCTCTCCAGGAGCAAGGCTGGGCCTCCCACTCCCACCAGAGGGCAGTGGTGCCCCTCTCAAAAAAACAAAACTAAACAAAAAAACTAAACAAAACAGTAGTATGAGCCCCCAATAAAATGATTTTTAAAAAAAGAATTGTACACTTATTTGCTATAACAATCAGTTCCCAAACATTCTTTTTCCATATGGATCCCCTTAATATCACCTCCCCTTCAGAAATTTATTTCACACTTTCGGGAGCTAACCATCTGATTTCACGTAGTTTGAAGGTAAGAATTCCTTTATCTCCGTTTATGAAGAACTTTTTATCCCTTCCACATCTGAAGGCCTCACATTCCTTAAAGATATCCACGTGTCTAGGTATCAATCTTCCATTGGGACTAGGCAGTTTCTAGCACAAAGTCCAAAGGATGTCCCTCCAGCAGTGACTCTTCTTTCTAAGTAGTGGTAGTTCTGATATCTGGTTGCTTGTTTAATAGCCTAGATCTCAAAGGAGATTGACTCATGATGCAACCATATCCTTTAGAGTTGATCCTTCCTTACGTACATGTTTGTTGTTCAGTGCCCTTAAGTTAGTTTCAGCTTGTAGTGAGCAAGTACAACAGAACCATCATGACCTGGCCCTATACCATTCTCATATTTTTCTGTGTTTGAGCCTATTATTGCAGATACAATGTCAATCCATTTGCCCCAAATTCTTCCTTTTTGACTGACCCTGAATTCTGCCATACAAGATGTCCTTCTCCAAATGATTTCTCCAAATATGTTGAAAATATATAATAAAATTCTTGCCATGTTTTTGTTATTAAGAGCATTCTTACTGTACTTCTTAATACTGATTTGTTCATTCTTTGGTAATCTGTGATATATTTAATATTATTTGCAAGCACCATGATTAAAAGGCATTGATTCTTCTTCAGTCTTTCTTATTCATTGCCCACCATCTGTATGCTTATGAACAGATTGCAAATATATGCTTTTAAACATTCTAAAGAGATCTTTTAGGATTAATGGTCAATTAGTCTGATGTAAAGTGGTCATCTTTAATGTTTGTAACCAGCATTCTTTTGAGACAGCAGATTGGTTTACCTAGTGGCCTCCAATGAGAAAAATGGGTTCCTCCTGGGGCCCCTACACCTTTCTGGTGGCCAGAAATGTGGCCAGGTCCTGTCCTCATCATCGTTGGTGCCACCTTATCACACACCCATGAAACCATGTTCTACTTTCCCTAGATAGCAGAGAACTCCTTCCTTCATTAGACATCCTGTCCCCAGGTATCATCTGGGTCTGAAAAAGTTAATTACCCTTACTATAGTCACCATCTGAACCAGGAAGAAATACTTCATATCTGGCACCAGTAAGAATACTTCATATCTGACCCAGACAACATAATGGTTGTTAATAATTCCATCTAGGGCCAGTCATCT